>ML787593.1:251026-277972 GCA_009831015.1 Picea engelmannii | reverse complement strand
AGTATGGAAATGTGTACAAGATACTGGAAAAATTCAACTCTGAGTATAACTCATCATGCTTAAAGTATGTTTTTGCTACCAAGCAAGGGATATTTTTTGAATTTTTGTATGGAACTCTATCACTGTCATTCATGGAAATCTTTTAATATATATTTTCTCAATTCCTTTGAAAAAAATAAAAAATAAAAGGGAATTAATAATTTATGAGTTTTATGTAGGTAGTGTTGTTCCTAAGATGATTCTTGGTTAGGGAATTATGTCAAGGCATCCAAAATAATTTCAAATTATTTTCGATTAGTTCGTACGACTAAATAACAAACAAGATGCATTTTATGACTAGTTTTTGGGTTTGCAAGTTCCAGTATAACCGGCGCATTGGTTAAGACCCCAAAAAACAATAAGAATTCAAAACCATTCAAACTTACTTGAGATATTACTTATCCTCGGAGGAAATTCAATGAGATCTCCAAGTTCAGACCATTTCAATTCTTAGTCCCCATTAAAATATGAAACTATTGTACTCAAAGCGACTTTCCCAGCCTGCCCCTGTCAACAACCCCAGCTTTGGTAGTGGTGGAAACAGGGAAAGCACCCCTAGTGTTGCTACAATTAGTAAGTGTATATTTAACGTTGTAAATAGAAAAGTGGAAAAAATAAACCAAATGTTTCCTTGCATTAAAAAATATATATTCACACCAAAGTCTC
Organism: Picea engelmannii; assembly: GCA_009831015.1. Classification (NCBI taxonomy): domain Eukaryota; kingdom Viridiplantae; phylum Streptophyta; class Pinopsida; order Pinales; family Pinaceae; genus Picea; species Picea engelmannii. Next base: position 277,267 of record ML787593.1, on the reverse strand, counting down.
CATGGTTTGATTTCCTTATGATCAAATAAAATGTTACTTACCTCATAGTAGCATGACAAAATTAAAAAATAACATACTAAATTATTGATAACATAAATGAACTAAACCTGATTTATTTGAGTGCTTCACAATTGAACGTCTCCAATGGCTTAAATACCTCAAAATATATTACCACAAGTTAAATGCTAAGAATATGGTCAGCCATTATTCTATATATACTTTGATGCAAAAGAAATTTCTAGTTACCTCTATCTTTATAACACAAATCCATCAGGTAGCGAGTGTATTCTTTCCTTCTACTACAATATGTTGATTTATGTAGATTTCTCCTCCACTACTACTCCCCACCGACTCTTTTTTTGCGGCAAGAAACTTGACCATCATTGCATCCATGCCATGCTTTATAGATTCTTTTGCATCTCCATACCCATGCATAATTTGAGTGACATAGGTTATTCATAAAAGGTCAATGCTTAGTTTGCAATAAAAGGGAATTAATAATTTTTTGAGTTTTATGAAGGTAGTGTTGTTCCTGAGATGATTCCTAGATATGGAATTATGTCAAGGCATCCATAATGATTTACAATTATTTTCAATTAGTTCGTACAACTAAGAAAATAATCAAACTTATTACAAGAAACTTTAAAATTGGAACTCACTTTTTTACTATCATCTGATTTATCAATATTTTTGTCAATATTCATTGAATCAATCACTAACTCAAGAAAGAATTCTACATATCCAAGTCCTCAGAATAGGCCTTTATGCACATTGAACATTGGAAAGCATGAATGTTAAGGGAGAACATAAAATGCCACATAATATTACATTCAATAATCTCTAAAAACAATATCATTAAATGGACAATAAGAATACCTTAATGAGCTCTTCTTTGTTTCGAGAATAATTTATTCTCTACTAAACAGGGCCAACCACATGAAATTGGAATCTCAATTGGACCCTCCTCCCCCCCTCTCTTGCAACACTCTCAATTCCCCATACCCAATCATGCATATTAATTTAAACAAAAATTGTACAACTATTTACAGTTTTTTTGAATTTTTATGTAGCTAAACAGAGAACTTATGTAGTGCCCTGGAATTTCTACTTAACTATCAATGAATATTTATTAGATTATAAAATGTTTGTTTTCACTCTTTGGATTGATTGAAATTTGTCAATATGATGGATAATTGAAAAGGAAAAACAACCACGAAAAAATAAATAATGTATTCGAATTGAATAAATATTACGTATCCTTCAATGGAAGAAGCTATGCTAATGTAAGACCTTTCATGATTTTCATTTGTTTCCCTAAATACAATGCCAATAGATATTTTGGAATATGTATTTCGACAAAGAGATGCTCATTGGAAAGTCCTGGAAAATATAACATAAAATTTGCACCCATCATTTATTTCACTTAAAGGCCAGACTTTTGGTGCTTCTAAGTAATGTATGTTTCTATTAAATTATTATTTTTGGGTGTTCCTGTAGAAATTTGAAATGAAAAATACCTTTTATTAAAAAAACATTTAAGGCCCCCCTAGGACATTCCAACGTCCCCTTCAAGAGGAGATGCCCCGTGACACCTATTTCCACTATGAAAACCCCAAGAAACTTTAGTACAGAATGGTGAAATTATGGTGGTAGTGTTGATGCCTCAAAAAATTCTTGGTAATAAATGTGGAGATACCACCGAATCAAGGCCCCAATTAGGCCTATACTCGTTTGGGATGGTGATCCTCATCAATATGTGGGCCCGGTTTCCACTTAGGGGATTTGCTCCTAGAAAGGAGACTTAACTTAAAGCTCTGCTAAATCCTACTTGCAAAAAATAAACGAACTAATCTATTTATATTATAATCCTAAACTATTCTATCCTTGGAGCTTAATTAATTAAAATATGACTAACAAATGATATATGTCTAAAAAGGGAAACAATTCATCACATTTAAACAATATTTAGAAACCTCTGTAGTAGGACGGTTTTTAAATAAATTGATCCGGATTATTTTCGAAATGAAATGAAAGAAGAGATATTAAAATGAAATACTCATAAAAATTTCCAGAAACAGAGAGATACAACAATACATGATTTCTATTAATGAAATAAATGTACAGAGACTGTAAAAATATAGAGTGCAGGACTCGCTAGAATGGTGGAAACTTTATCTTTGAGAAGAGATGTGACGGATATGCTCATTCACAATAAGATGATTATAATGAGGCTTTGAAGGCCTTTTGATGATAAACATGAATTCCAAAACCGTAGACATCCAAAAACCTAACCCTAGGAGATGAAGCACCAAAAGTCATGTGGACTTCGTTGGGGTAAGTTAGTACCTTAACTTCTCAGGGTCGTAACTTTTGCATACAGTCTTTGTTTTAGGCATGTGATAGCCCGTTGGAAAGGTATTTTTGAGAAATATGAATTATGATATCAAGCACTAACTCCATCTACAGTTTGATTGTGGAAAGACAAGAAAACATTGTTTGGAGCCCCAAAATAACTCTGGAAGTACATAAAGATGTAATGACATGAAAACCTCCAAAATAAGCCAGTTGGAATAGGTGGGTGGACACCAATATCCACCTAGATGTTGTGTAGGGATTTAGGATAGTCCCGTAAGTGCAGAACCCATAATTACAAAGAAATGTCTCCATTACAGAGAAACGTGCTGAACTGAAAACTGTCAAGATGAGCCAATTGGAATTTGGAATAGGTGGGTGGTAACCAATATCCACGTAGATCATAAACAGTTTAAAGTAAACTATTCTAACTATTTTATTCATATTGCATCATTCATTAACTAAAACATAAAAATATTTTCCTAATGAATATACTCGATTGATTAACAATATTGCAAACAATAAGTAATACTCATTAATCTTAAACAGATTGGAATAAATGAATGAATGTGACTTTTAGAATAAAATATCAGATGAGCACATGAATAATAGTACCATACCAATCACTCCAGTATATGGATCACAAAATCACTGAGTAGCTCTGTATTTCTCAAAAATAGTCTTGACAACAGTGTACAAGTCTTTTTTCTTGAAAATCGAACCCTTTCCAGGTTCTTGAAAATATCTATAAATAATATTACAAAAACTACAAGTTAAAAATCTATTCCCACTATGTTCTAACTAAAAGACTAAAAACATATATAGAAATAAGACCTTTAAGGTCTTGGACTAAAATTATTGGCCTTCCTGGAATTGGTCCTCAACTAATCCCTTGTTTGATGCAAGAGCCTCCAAATGTTCCTTCCATTTTGAGTAGATTTCTAATATTTGATAAATGAAATTAGGGGCTTCTAGATGTGATCTTCTTTCATAGTTGAATACCTTTTCTTCCATAGCTACTAGATCTTGTTGAATCCTGGCAAAAATTTGATTGGAGATGACATAACTTTTTTGTGGTTTGACCAGAAATTGAATGATGGCATCAATATTTACCTTAAATAAAATTGCAATTTTATCATCATATTTTTTCTTGTGACTTTTCACTTCAACAATTACATCTACTATCTTGTTTGTTTGATTGGTGAATTGAACATTAGGCATGTCAATTTATCCCACTATGTTAATTGTTGGATTTAATGTTGAAGTGCATGCTTCTCTTGCCTCTTCTATTAACCTTTTAACTTCTTGCATATTATGTTTCCAAGCTTCTATAGCAATTCCTCCTTTTAATTTCTCTGACTCAAAGGTCTGGGATGAGTTCTAGGTAACTGAACTAAATTCATATTCATAAAATATTGATTCCATGAATTTGCTTTGGACCATTGTTAACTCTACCTCCTTTTCTAAAATGATTTTAGAAAAGTCATCTATCATACTTTGTTGATTTAAAACACAACCCATAATCTAATAAAAGTGTACATGTGCTTGTCTTAATTGATCATTAACCTATAAATATTGATGCTTAAATTTCTCAACATCAACCATTTCACTCTGTAACACACCCATGGTGGGGGCGTCAAATTTTCTCTCTTCTTAGGAGAATCAAAACCCCCATTCGAGGTTTTTATCCCATTCTTCTCTTCCAGAGCTTTCCGACCATGGTTTCCATGCTACGAACCGAGCTCAAAGCTGGAGGGTAGCCTCTCCCAATTTCTTCGGGTTCTTCCATCCATCTATACTTGCATATGACCACAAGTTGTGACCAGACGCCAAGACAATGAGCACCAAGACAACCACCGCGCGAATCCTCTGAAGTGGAAAATCTTTGAAGTTCAAAATCCGATGTTGGGTGTCCTCAAATATTTTGATGGCCCTAATTGACTTCGGGATTTCGACGTTCAGGAATTTCGAATGCTCCAAAGGATTTTCTCCTCGAAGTACTTATGTACCCAGAGTTACAGATCGCACGCCACGTGTCCATTGTGATCGATAGTTATAATCTACTTCGGTGTTCGAGAGTTTCGAACACTCCAAACCCTTTTTCCTCCGAAGTAATTTGTACGCGGAGTTACAAATCGAGCGTCACACATCTTCCTTGATCAACGAATGTGATCTACTTCGAGACTTTGGTGTTTGGGAGTTTCAAACACTCCAATGCCTTTCTCCTCTGAAGTAATCCGTACCCAAAGTTAGAGATCAAACGCCATGCATCTTCCTCGATCAACGACTGTGATCTATTTCGAGACTTCAACATTCAGGAGTTTCAAATACTCCAACTCCTTTCTCCTTTGAATTACTCTGTACTCGGAGTTACAGATCGAGTGCCACGCGTCTTCCTCGATCAACGACTGTGATCTACTTCGGTACTTTGACGTTCATGAGTTCTTAACTTGTGGGATCCCACTTTCCTCCGAAGTGGTTATTTTCCAAAATTGAAGATCTATTGACACCTGTCCTTAGTTGTTGGATGACTCGGATGAACTTCGGCTCTCTGGTCTTTGGGATTTCTTTTCCAACACAACCCCTTTTCTCTCGGAGTGACTTCCTCCGAAATGGCAGATCTTCTTCCATGCGTACCTTCCAACGGATGATTGGGATGACCTTGGGACTCCGGCCCTCGAAAAGCCTTGTGCCTTCACACTTTGGTACTCCCGGAGTGACTTCTCTATGGAGTGAAGGACCTGACGACACCTGTCCCATTGGATTGGACGGATCATATCTAATAAGGCTCTTCGGGAGTTTTGTGATGCAAACTTCTTTTCTCCCAGATTCGGTCAACCTCAGGTTGACCACGACCTCAATCTGATGGTTCGAGGGTATCTACGTGACCTCAAATATCTATGGCTCATAAATTTTGTTTAAGGGTACCTTGGGTCCCGGTGCATGCCACTCCGAGAGGGGCACCTGGAAACCTTGTAAGTCGACACATGGGCTACCAAATTTTCGTGACATTAATACTCGCGTCCCCATGATCGAACGATCGTGAGGGATCCTGAAGGATCCTTAGATCCATAGTCAACATCAACTTCGGGACTTCAGGGGTTTTGGTGTTACCAAACCTCTCTCCTCCCGAATTGGTCAACATCGAGCTAACTATATTGTAGATCTGACGGGAGGGATAGTTCCCAAGCATCTACATATCTATAGCCCAGATTTACTTCGGGACTTCGGGGGATTCACCTCCTGTGCAATGAATATGCTTAATTCATCGGACTCACGAAGTCCGAAGGGTTAACGTCAGTGTTCCTTATTGAGATCCAATGATCATGAAGAACTTCGGCTACTCTTGAACTAATCTCATCCATTCATCTTTCAAATGAAACGATCTCTCCTTTAGGGCCTTGAAACTTACTATTCTACCTGAGTTATGTCAGCTCCTTAAATACTTAAGTATTTTTCTCTAATTCTCCTGAACTTAACGCTTAGAGGAATCCTTCACGCACCTCTTGCGCTCATCTATTAACTCTAGAACTTAATGGCGGGGGATGGTGTTCTCGATCTTTGCCTGCCTCATAGAGGCTTTGTGCACACATGCACTAGCTCTCCTGAGCTTAACCGACCCCTTCCTTCAAAACAAATGTGAGTGTCGGCATGCACACGTGACGCTATGCCCAAAGTCAACAATTCACAGTTCATTTATTTTAACTTGAACCACCATAGGGCTCAGGCATTTACGTGTACAGACCATAGAATTTCTTATTTTCTTAAATACACAATTAGGCAGAATTTAAAGGATACATTATAACCATTAAGAAAACATGTCCCTCCCTGCAACATTCATACGATATCCAACTTTAATTCACAGTTACAACTTAAATACACAGGATGTGAGATTACTTATCTATTACAGGTGGTATCCAACTTACTGACTATGGGTGTTTATCCTTCTACCCAACCATAGGCTCAGAGGCATTCATTCTTAGTGCTCTAGACACCCCCATTCCAAGCCATTATATCACCAGAAAATTTATGCCAATTCTCATCGATCCTTTCTCTTTTGCATCTTCTACGAGGTTTATCAAACACTTCCTCAGCATCAAGCTCGCAGCCTTCTGCTCAGGTCCCATTCTCTACATACTCTTAGAGATCTCCCTCTCTGTCACAACCTCAATGAGGTTTATCAGATTCTTTCTCAACATCAAGCTCGTGGCCTTCGGCTCATTCTCTGTTGGCCGAATAATGTTCCTCGCATTCTCCACTCTTCTTTTTATTCTCTAGCGTGCCTTGTACGCACATCCCTCCTATATTGTTCCTTATGTCAGAAGGAAACCTGGGTTTGTCTGGGTCTGCAAGACCCTATGGTACTTCAGGTTGACCTTCTGCAACTAGACCATGCTTTCATTCATGGGGTAGTTGATGGTTCAACCACCAGTCCTTTTCTTATTGACCAATCTCTTATAGTTTTCACATTATTTCCTCCAGTGATATCATGGATAGTACTTTCAAGGATTCACACCCACTGTCATTTGTTTGGAATTCAAACAATAATACATTTACATTGTTCCCATGCCGCATCATGGTAATCCTAATTAATGATCAATTACAAGTTGGGGGAAACAAAGGTGTTACACACTCCCTAAACTTTGAATTTGAGTTTGCAGATGTGTCATTTGAGCGTTCTTTTCATTTATAGAATCAGAGAGCAATTGTTGAACTTGAGTAATCACATATTTCAATTGTTCTTACAATCTTTTCATTTGTTCAAAGTGTGCTTGTTGTGCCTGTGAAATTTTGAGTTCCACCTTCTTTTTAATGAGTTTTTATTTATGTTTCAATTTGTCTTCAAGAAAAAATATTTCATCATTTTACTTCTTAATTATTTGCTTTAAACTATTTACTGACCAAGTGTTGGTTGATGCAAAAGCTCCCATGGAATCTGCCAATTCTCCTACAAATTGTTGATCATCTTGTTTGGAACCATCCCAAATTATTCTTTGTTTTGTGGTGGTTCATTCACCTAACCAATTTTCTTATTTTGAATCCTGCCATTTATAATTTCCCTCTTCTTCTTACTAAAGAAGAAGTTTGTAGGAGGAGATTCCTCTTCCTCAATCAGTGTCAAAGAATCAACATATAAAGGATTTGGGAATGAAACCCCAGGAATACTAGCCAAAGGTGTGACTGAGGAAACTGATGAAGAAACCAAACTGTCATGATCTTGAGTTTGAGTATTTCTATATGGAGTATTTTGACCTTGACTAGAGTTTTGAAGTGAAGATAATATCTTTGTTGGTCCTGTTAAAGTATGACTCATAGAAATTTGCTCTTTGTACTGTTGTGACTGTCTCTGTTGAATATGTTTAGATAAAGAGACACAACATGTAACTTCTTTTGATCTATCTGTTGGGTGATATTTTCTTTTAATATTCTTCTGATAGTACTTCTAAAATTACCTCGGCAATTTTCTGGTTTAGATGGGATTCCATCTATTGTTGGGAAGGGTTGAACATTTAAGATCATTTTTACATTGATTTGTCTATATAAGATACTATAAACTATGTCTTTGGCTGAGTCCTAGGATACCGTTATATGTACTCTTATTGGAATATCAATGGGAGTAAACTCCTCCTTGCCTTTTGGAAATTTAAGAAACCATCAAGTGCATGCTTAGGGAGGCCTTGAATTCTCTGCAAAACTTCTTGATAAGACATAGCTCTCCAAAAAATATTATCATGAGGAGATTATTCATGAACATATATCTTTACACCAACAAGAATGCAATGTTCATCTAAAATTTTTAAAGGGTCATTCCTCTTAAGTTCAATACAAGACAAATCAATATCTTCCAATTCCATAGATTCTATTTTGGCATGGATTACACCAGAAAGAGTATATGGGCCTATATGCAAAAACAAAGTAGGCCAAATTCTCTTGGAGGAAGTTTGTAATTATTTAGTTATGCATTTTCATGTTGTTTGGTAAGTTATTTCTTTGCAAAAAATAATGTCAGGCATAAATTTTGGCAAGGCATGAGGAGGAGCATTACACCCATAAACCCTAATATAGGAAAATGTTTCTTCGATATAACAATCATCAATTAGATATAAGTTGTGCATATCTTTCTCTATGATCTTGGGTGGTATAAAATTGAGGAATGCTTGGTGAAGAGGAATAATAACATGATGACATATTTCATAAAAACACTCCTTGTTGTTTTCTTCCCATAACTTAGAATGATAAATATGAATAGGTTCTATAGAACTTGGAGTCCATTACTAGTCCATTTGAGGAAAATAAGTATGAAATCAAATTGCATCCATTATATAACCTAACATATAAAATGGAGGGGATTGGTCATCCGCTTTTAGCTTAAGAAAATTTTCAATATGACTATGGAGGTTATCAGATAGAATAGTACCCCAATTGAAGTTGTAGCCACTACTTACTATGTGCATAATTGGAACCCAATCTAATTTGAAATGATTAGGGTTATTTTCACCATATAATCGACACATTAGGGTGGTGACATATAATTGCCTTGGTTTGCAAGAAGAAGTTGCATATTTACCCAAGCTATCAATTTTAAATTTATTCTCATCAGCCCACCAATATTTAATTAACTATGGAAATTTTAAATCATATTGCACACATTCCTCTTGATTAAACTTTTTCGGGAACTCATTCTTATAGAATATCTCAGGTTTGGGTAGTTTATACATTACTTGGATGTCTACAATCTTGAAGGATCCAATAACCACCTTTTGATTGTTGACAATAGTTCGCATCTTGAGGTCTTCATGTTCCAGATCCCAACATATCATATATGTGTATCTCATCAACCTGGTTCTTTCTGCAACTTTGTGTAACCCGGACTTAGAGATATCCTAAAAATTTATTTATGGGGCATAGGTGTCATCATCACTCTAAATCTCTGTTGATGGGCCAGAATTTTCTTCCTCAAAAATCTTGAATATCTCATACCAAGTATTGATCCTGGAGTGTAGTTTATAAGAAGTGTCTGAGAAGATATCAGAGTTGGGATTTTTAGATTCCCGATCTTCCGTCTGTTGAGTTGGATTCTGATTTTTTGCTTTTTTGGGCGCCATGGAAACTGCTTAGAAATATTTCCCAAGAACAGGGTTTGCAAACAAAAGCTAAAATCAATAGAAGCAATGAACTCATGTAGAGCAATAAGAACATTGTACATCGAAATTTAAAACATATATGTTTCTAACTAATTAACATTAATTTGTTTTTTGATACCATTAATTGTGAAGCATACGGTGGAAATACTTATTAACATTGAAAATATGGTGCACATATGATCGACGACATAAAAATTTAAATTAATTAATCCTACATTAATGCTTCAATGTATTTAATTACTATTGTAATTCTCAGACATCAGGACCTCGGGGCATCGGGGATTGTATTTATCATCCGATGCCTGATATGACATGGAAAACTATAATTAATCATTTTCGTAATGCTCGTGTTAAGCTTAATTACCAAATTAATCTATAATTATCACTTAAATTATTGGATGTCGGGCATCGAGGTCAGATAAATCAATCGGTATTGTCTTCTAAATAAATTCCAAGATCCGATATTCGAGATGATGTGGAAAATATGACATAAGATAAGTTGACGTGGAAATTATACACAAGTGCCATGTGCCATACATAAATGATCAAATAACCAGTTTAATGGGGTTAAAAATCAATGACATGTGTCATACACGTACGATGTGTGCCATGTGTATGGGGTTAAAATCGATGACACGTGTCATACACGTATGATGGGTGCCACATGTCGCAGAAGACACATCTGCAAAAAAAAATTGAAATCAATAGAAGCAATGAACTCATGCAAAGAAATAAGAACATTGTACATCAAAATTTAAAACATATACATTGCCAACCAATTACCATTAATTTGCATGTTAATACCATTAATTGTGAAGCGTATGGTGGTAGGAATTATTAACATTGAAAATATGGCGCAGATATGATCGACGGTGTAAAAATTTAAATTAATTAATCCTAGATTAATTGTTCATTATATCTAGTTACTAACGTAATTCTCGGACATCGGGACCTCGGGGCATCGAGGAATTATGAACATAATATTTGTATTTTTCTGATATTACATGGAAACCTATAATTAATCTTAAGTCAACAAATTGGTTTTCTTTGGTTTTATGGAATGAGACTACTAGTCCAAATTTCATAGGTCTAATCATTCACAAAGGCAACATCATTGGGAGTGGTGTAGCAGGCTTATCACATATTTCTCCCTTAATTTTTTTTTATGACTTTAATAACACAGGAATGTGTGAAACCTGCATATTTGTGAGCTTGAGAACCAAGAACACATCAGGTCAAATACTTTGGTTCAAGAGGTTCATCCTAGGTCACATCTATGATTCAAATGACTTCCCTTTTTCAGATCTGGCCCTACTCCACAATCATCATCTGTCAATATCCAGGTACACACAAGTTATCTATGTGAAGGATATTAATAATCTGTACATGAATCCCTTGGGTCTGGAAAGAAATAGATTTCTTAGATGTGAAGTTTTTTTTTTAATCTCTCTGAACTTATTTTCACTATCTCACCTTCCTTCTCTCTACCTCTGCTTTCGTTTCCTTTTTCTAAGTTTTTCATGTCTGGTTTCTTCAAATATTTCTCTCTATCAATTTTACATTTCTTTATCTTGCATCCTTTTCCTTTCATCCCTCCTGACCCTTCCCCCTTTCCTATTACTCTGACCCCTCTCTCATTGTTCCCTCGGGACGCTTTCCTCGTTCCCTAATTCTCTAAACCTTCAGAATTATCCTAGTTTATATTGACCCATGTTCATAATTCCTCTCTCTTCTACGGTCTTCTTGGATTTGTTTCGTGGAATCGTCAAACCCCAATATTACTCATCTCGGGAAATCCTTTTTTTTTAATCCTTTAGTGAACTTGCTACAATGTTCTTTCATCCTAGAGATCAGGGATAATAAAATAGTGAGTGTGGATATTTCCATTACAATGGATCCTTTTGGGGTCAAGGTCAAAGGATATTTGAAGAATTTTGAGACAATCTTGGAAGGAATATAGGCACAAAACAGTGAGAATGCAGGGAGAATAAGAAATATAGAAAATAGTGTGTCACTCCTCCTTAACAGAATAGAAAACATTATTCAACAGAATCAAAAATCAACATTAATGGAACAAATAATGATAATGTTGATCAAAAAAACCAAGAAGCTTGAACATGAAGTATGACGTCTTGAGGAACGTAAAACTGAAAGACAAAGAATTCAGGAACTGGAATCAACAGTAACAACACTTCTGCAAATATTAAATATGGTGGAACAGGAACGAAACTACGTAGAAAGTGAAGCACAAAGAGGACATGGAGCAGAACCAATGGAAATAGAAGGAAATACACCAGGAATAGATGGAAGACAAAATTGGTAGCTAGAAATTGTAGCTTAATGCAGTATTTTAAATGCATATTTTTATTAGGAAAATATATAAGAATATATGGCAATTTCAATGCCTAGTATTATAAGTCTCTGTTTGTTTTGTATATCAGTCAGAAAATAGAGTTGTGCTCTGGTGCTCTCAAGACGTTTTTTGTAAATTTTTACAGTTGCTTTGCCTATGGAACAACCTTTTAATTCAAAGTCCTTATTCAGTTCTTGTTATATATATATATATATATATATATATGGAGGGGCAGACCACATCAAGAATGGAATCTTGGTAAATATATTTCTTAAAACCAAAGATTTATTGTGGCCTAAGTTTGTGTTAGATTTTCACATATATTATTGCTAATGATAAATAACAAACAAAATGCATTTTATGACTAGTTTTTGGGATTCCAAGTTCCAGTATAACTGGTGCACTAGTACATTAACAAAAATTAAACTAAATGTACATTAACGAAAGGTAAAGCCTAATATAGAAACAAAACCAACACAAAATAAAAGAAGAGAAATTTCTTTAATAGATTAAAACCAAGTTAACATAGAGACAAAACAAACAAAATAAAATAATATAGAACTCAAACATACCTATTCTAATAAAAAAATTGAATTTTAACCTATGTTACAACAGGTAGTTTACAATTAGTTGGTGTTTCTCTTCACAAGCATGTGGTGTACGTTCATCTTTTCCGATCATGTGAATATAGAATAAGTTTTCTTTTCTCTACAACTGTGTATGTTTTTTGTGCGTGCGATGCAATTTTATAATATAAATATGGAAATACATGATTTTCTTAATTATCATGCTTGTACATGTTTTATTCAAATTAGGAATATGTAGATTTCTTCCTGCGGTTTTCTTCATAAGTTCCCTCTTGAATATTTGAAAATTGAATAGATTGCATCATTGGACAACTAGAAAACCATGCAAAAGTGATGATTTATACAAACCATAAGAAATGTTGTACAAATATCCATAGTTACAAGACTCCGGGTGTAATTGTAATGCTTACGTAATTTAGTGGAATTAGGCCCAAAAGGGGCAAACTCAACTCGTCATGGCCAGTCTAATAATTGGCTAGTATAATAATTTAGGAATTTTGGTAGAGGTGGAAGAAGGTTCTTTATGTTCAATTAAAGAAAATAAAAGGAAAGTGATAGAATTTAGTATTTATGTGATCGTTAGAGGATACAAAGTGTAGGTTGTAATGTTGGACTTGGGAATATGAGGGGGAGAGTCAATATATAGTTCTTGAGATGACTATGGATAGTTGAGAGCATGAATATTTATTATAGTGTTGCTTTTGTGCAACGATATTGGCACCATTGATCATGTATAGGAGAAGAAGGAATAAAAAATGTAGGGATCTATGGATGAGGAGTAAAGGCTATAGGACTATTAGGAGCACTCTAAGTGTGGGGGTTGGAATGAGAGTTAGGGTTTTGGGAGGCTTGGAAATTAGTCCACCATTGAACTTTACATTCAACTTCCAAGGCATGTTCCAAGTCGTAGTCAAGTGAAAAAATTTCAAACACAGAAACTTTGAATCTAACAAAATCCAATACACTAGAATTAAATTTAACAATAAATACCTCCTCTATATATAGAACCTGGAGTTGAATGCAAATCCAAGTGAACACATGAATGTACTAATGTAATGTCTTCGTAGGTTCTTAACGCAGATGATACCATCTGGACAATATATTTGTGAAGTGGCTTGGATGATAAAAATGCTATTGGAGGGTGTAAAAGAATACCTCCCAAGTGGTGATACAATGAATATCTACTATAGATCTAGAACCCGGAGTTGAATGCAAATCCAAGTGAACACCTCAATGCACTATTGTAATGTCTTCCTAGGTTCTTGAGGGATGATACCATATGGATATTAGATTTATGAGGTGGCTTGGATGGTGAAAATGGTATTGGAGGGTGTAAAATAAAAGCTCCCAACAAGTCCACACAATATGAAGAAATATTAAAGAACTCATGCACATAGTTAGAGGGATGGAAAGACGCATTTACATGAGTACACTCAATACACTCAAGTCCAAATAGAAATATTGAAAAGAGGATGAGCTCCTTAAGTGGTGATATAATAAATACCTCCTCTAGATCTAGAACTTGGTGTTGAATGCAAATCCAAGTGAACACCTTAGTGTACTATTGTAATGTCTTCCTAGGTTATTGACAAGGATGATACCATCTGGACAGTATATTTGTGAGGTAGCTTGGATGGTAAAAATGCTATTGGAGGGTGTCAAATAAAACCTCCCAATAGGTCCACACAATATGAAGAAACATTAAAGAACTCATGCACATAGTCGAAGGGATGGAAAGATGCATTTACATGAGTACACTCAATACACTCAAGTCAAAATAGAAATATTAAAAAGAGGATGGGCTCCTTAAGTGATAGATTTTGAGTTGAAAGTTGTTATCAAGGTGGGTGCATCCTCCTTAGGGAGGAAACCTAGGCTATCTCTCTTGAAGTATGTGTTGGGAGTTACCTTGTTCATGAGTTCATTCTAAGGGAACATTATTCTCATTATCTCTATATCATTTTGATAGTGAAAAAAGTGTGAATCTCAGAGATGATAGCATTGATTTATATTGATGGTGATATAGGAGCCATTTATTAAACTATTTATTTTACACAAACAAAACATAAGATATTATTTTTTGAACTAAAGATATAAGTCAACAATACAAAATATAAAGTCGATACAAATAGAAGCATATAACTAAGAAAAGAATCAAACTTAGTACAAGAAACTTTAAAATTGGAACTCACTTTTTTCCTGCCATCTGAATTATCAATATTGTTGTCAATGTTCATTGAAACAATCACTAACTCAAGCAAGAATTCTACATCTCCAAGTCCTCGGAATAGGCATTTCTACACATTGAACATTTGAAAACATCAATGTTAAGGGAGAACATAAAATTCCACATCAAATAACATTCAATAATCTATAAAAACAATATCATTAAATAGATAATAATAATACCTTAATGAGATCCTCTTGGTTTCGAGAATAATTTATTCTCTACCAAACAGGGCCAACCACATGGAGGTGGAATCTCATTGGCCCCTCCCTCCATCCCTCACATCACTCACAATTCCCCATAACCAATCATGCATATTAATTTAAACAAAAATTGTACAACTATTTGCAATTATTTTGAATTTTTATGTAGCTAAACAAAGAACTTATGTAGTGCCCTAGAATTTCTACTTAACTATCAATGAATATTTATCAAATTATTAAAGACTTGTTTTCACTCTCTGGATTGATTGAAATTTATCAATATGATGGATAGTTGAAAAAGAAAAACAACAATGAAAAGATAAATAATGTATTCGAATTGAATAAACATTATTTATCCTTCAATGGAAGAAGCAAACAAAACTATATCCTTGTGATGAAAATGTTTTAATAAATCTTAAAAGAAAATATCTCTTAAAATTTAAAGGCATAATAATAAAATCTATGTTTAATGATTTTCCTTTGTTGTTGCAACAGTGGTTGTCTTATGGTCACACCTATCATGCAGATATAAAGAAAGCAAATGATTATGAAAACTCGGAAGCACATAACCTAGATCATGAAAACAAGAATCTTTTAATATATATAAATGAAACTTTTCATTAATAATTGTTTATTCTCAAGCCTTGTAGCAAAAAAAAGTCCCTTTACAATCCAATTGAGTGCATATTTATAGTCATATCACTTGTAACCAAAATTGGTTATGCAAGTTACTTACAAGTCAACATAAATTACAAAAATAAAATATTTATAGAACAAAATCCTTGATTTTGTTGAAAGTTGTTTGCCAAGTCATTCTAACTTAAGGAGTCTATCCCAATCCTACTTTGTTGGATATTTAAAAGTCATCATTTTCTTATAAGAAATATCCACTTCAGTATATATTTCATATGTTGGGGTAGTTACAAATAATTTTTTGATTTTCCATGAACGGAAGAGGTCTTCATCCAAAAGGTCAACAATTAATTTACCTTTTAACATTGTTTTAATTCCTCTAAATTTAGTTGTATCCTCTCTATATTTTATCAAAATTTTCTAGTAATTTTGAAGAGAGAATAAATTCCCCATTTTATCCCTTAATTTTGGTAAACCATTTTGAACCATTTTCTTATAAAGACTAGAAAACCATTCAACATTTCTTTCTAATGGAATTAATTTGTTTTGAGCTTGTTGAATTAGGTTTATTTTTGTCAAAACCTTTTCAATATCCATGATCATGCTTGTTTGTTTTTTAATTTCATTTTTACTCAATTCCTCATTTGATTTGGAATTAAGTAACTTAGTAATTTGGGTATCTTTCTAAGGTTTGTTTCCTAGCTCTTTGAAAGCAACTTCAACATCTTTGTCCACCTTCCTTGCCAAACCAAATTCTTCATCCATTATTATGATATAATCCCAAATTTTGGTGATTTCCTCAGCAATTTTTCCCAAATAAAACATCTGGCTCCTATCAAATACAATTTTCCTCCTAATTTATTTTTCAATGGCTCATAATCCTCTTGTATCTTAGCCTTAGCTTGATGATAGATTTTAAGGTGTTTATCTCCTTCTGCAATTTGATCTCTAAGAATTTTTATTTCATCATTTTGTGTAGACACTTCCTTCTTGGATGTTTTCAATTCAATTTCTTTAAATTTAGCTCAGTTAAATATTTTAATAGATCTTCTGATGAATCTGCAGATGCTCAACCTTGTGATGATGAAGATCCATGTTTCAAAATTTGAATTTGTTGTTCATATAATTTGATCTGTTTATTCATGTGAACCATTTGATTTAAAAGTTGACCTTTTCCCATTGGATTGCTTGTAGCTCCAGAGTCTACACATGATCAAGATCAGTCAAATGTAGCTTCTTGTTTATTATAAGAATCCCATTATCTTTGGGTGTCATTATATGTTTCATTTTCTCCTCATCCTTAGAATCGTATCTTGGTCTTAGGAATTTCTTCATCAAATCATCGATCCTTATTTGATTTGTCCTAGTAAGCACCTTTTCCTGTCTCAATTGTTCCTTCAATTGATTGTTTACCTTTTGTAATTTATTCATACCAAGAGTCGTTTGGATGACATCTCTATTCACCATTTCTCCTATTTTTCTAAGCAATTCTATATTGTCAACTATATGAATTTGTTTAAGATAAAAAGAAAATTTTGTTGCTCTATAATTGTCAACACTTCTAAGGTTTTTTTATCATTGTAACACACCCGACCCCTAAGTACCCTTTTTAGGGATCGAGCATCAAAATTTCTCTTTCCTTAATCATATTGAATCCCTTCCCCAGGATCTACATCCTATTCTTCTCATCAAGATCTATCTAACAACTACTACCCTATTCAAATCTGAGCTCTAGATTGGGAGATACTCCCTTCCAAAGCTCTTCAGGAATTATTAGTCAAGGGCCATGTGGCTCCCACATAGGTTTGTCTCATTCATACCATCCCAAGTTCCCAAAATTCCTAGAGATTACCCATCTTTCCTGCATATATGGTGGAAATCCATCCACCGTTGAATCCAATGACATAACTTCATCCTCGTTTAACATAGAGCATTAAGGGAAAAATCGACGTTCAACGTTGAAATCCCCTTTTTATTTCTATGTGCATATCCTACGGAGTCCTGAAATCCTGAACTTCTGAAGAACCCCAAAATCTTTCCATGTGGATCTGGCCTTCGACCCTTTCGGCTTATCTAAGATGCTACACTTCAAACCTCCAGAGTTCTGAAGTCTCGGACTCTCGAAGGGTCCACCCTTACACATGATGGCATATTAAATGCAGGGGCAAGGGTAAGTGCATCCTGAGTACTCCACTCGCTAATAGGCCAAGCGAATATGTGCCAGGGAGAGGTGTGACATGCGGTAAGGCAGAAATGATACATGGCCACATCAATGGGTGACATGTGTCATGTTCTAATGGGTACATATGGTCTACGAAAAGAAAAAATCAAGGTGAGATGTGGCACGTTGAACGTAGGCCCACATCACCCTGGGTGACGTTAGTGTGCCATGTCACTCTGGAATGACAGCCTTCCAACGCCCCTTAGATCTAAGGGTCGATATGTGTCCACGTAGATCCATAGATCTAAGGCCTTCGTTGCTTCGCAACTTTGGCATTCAAGGGTTCTGTTGTGTAATCTCCTCTTTACTCCCAGAGTGGTTAGTGCCAGGATGACCACAGTCTAGATCCAATGTCTAGGAAATGTCTTGAAGTGTCCTCGGATCCAAGGCTCTCATCACTTCACGAGTTCGACGTTCGGGGGTTCTACCCGCTCCACACTCCTTTTCTCCCGAAGTAGGACTTCTCCGAAGTACTATATGCAAGTCAGTCAATTGGTTGATCAGATGACTGAGAGGGGTTCCCAATGGACTCCCCAGATCCATGGATCACATTAATTCTCAACTCCAACAATCAGTAGTTTTGGTGTCTTGACCATGTTGTTCTCCCTAATTGGTCAAGGCTGGATTGACCGCGGCCTACATCCAACAGTCAAGGAGGCTCCCGAGTTCCCTCAGATCTATGACTCACGTTGCGTCATGATTGGTAACTGAGTTAGGGTTTAATGGTGGGACATATATCATGGTCACAATAAGGAAACCGCCAGATGTTGGTCAACCTCACTGGTAACCGAACTAGTGGGTTTCCTTCGGTTGGTTTGGAGGTTGTGAATTCATAGCGTCCCGTAGCTCTGAACTCCCGGAGTTCTGAAGCCATAAGCTTAGCTCCTTTTGGACCTAGCAAAGGGTTCCCGGGTCTTCGTCATATGGACCCTCTGATAGGTCTCAGGGCTGCACATCCAATCCTTAGTCGTGGTTTGGTTAAGGACATGGGCATGAGCTCGTGGTTTTTTGGATAATTGATTTGAAGGGAGCACCTCCCATTCATGGAGCTTAAATTTTTAAAATAGAGAAAGGTATCTTTCGAGGGGTCAACGAGACTAAAACATTCGAGAAAAGTTTTCCATGATTCTTATCTTTGCGAGACCAATCCTTGGGAAAATTCCTTTAAGGACTTTCAATCAATACAGGGATCATAAAACTTATTCTTATATTTCTTTACATATCTACATCTCATAGCTCTCCAGCTGCTAAGTTGAAGCAAACAGAAACCATTCAAAAGCATGGGTTCACAAAAAAAAAAGAATTTCTACTTTAATCATACAATACCATTTTTAGTCATAGACACATACATTCAACCATCATTTCAATTCTAGTATACAGAGCATAAAAATACTTATCAGGAAACCAGAATTCGTGAAGCAACTGTTGAGAGGGGTGCATGTTTCCACCCAACCGTAGGAACAACCACTCCTGAAGAGATTTACCACTGGCCACCCCCTAGCTAGACCATGATGCTCTGAGAGAGACTATTTCTTCTTGTCCAACGACATTCAAGGATGGAGGTTACTCTGGTCCTCCCACAGGAACTCGGAAAAAAAAAATCTCTATACCAAGCAAGGGGGCTTGCAACAAGTACTTCCACAGTCACCATGATTTATTACTTGGATACACATGCACAAGAAATATGTTAGTAATGACATAAACAAAATCAAATGGAAGAAACTTATGGAAAAAAATCTAAAGGAAATGGATTATGTTTATGCTATGTTAGAATTTATGTGCAATTAAAAAATGTGAAACGTGTTAAAGTGTTAGTCCTAACTATTAAATGGTTATGTGTTTTCATTTGAGATATTGTGGGCGCATATGATATGGCAATGCATATGGTATGATATAAGGATTTGGAAATGGTTAACATGAAGGTTTTGGGTGGCGCATTTGGCAAGGAATATGGTCGCAGGTTTCAATAGTATGGAAATCGATTACATGTATTTAATGCATTGGTGAGTGTTGGTTGTCGTGTACTTCAGAATTGAATAGATGAGGAGATGGAAGTGACATGCAGTAAATGCACATCACTCCATACTTTCCCCCATCAGGTCTCCACCCTAGAATGGTTATTGTTTCATTTCGATATGTTGGTGCTTAAGCTTTGAAATTCAATCTTGGAAAGAAAACACTCGGCCATCCCGTCCCTTTTAAATCTATCATTTGCAGGTATGGTTATTTTTCACCCATCCATGAATCATGCTCTATATATGAACGAACAATGGCTAAATAATGCTTGGTTTTGTGTTTTCCTGAGAATTGCAACTATGTAAATGTGTGGTTTTTCTCTCTGGAATGGTTGTGTGCTTGTTTCATTTGAAAGTAAAAGAATCGGTTTGGTTGAGTTGGGAATTCACTAGTTGTTCCGTTGGTGAAAATCGTGATGGTCTCTGTGGATTTTGGGTGAATATGGGTATTATCGCTCTATGTTTTTGGTGGAGGGTTTTTGCCCTGTGTATTATTTTTGGTTGCTTCCTCACATTTATGAGGGTAACCCTGTCCAGTCATATTCATACTGCCATTTGGTTGTTGTGTATGTTTCCTGGACTTCCATTTGGTTGTTGTGTATGTTTCCTGGACTTCCATTTGGTTGTTGTGTTTTTCCAGAGTCGTGGTTGTGGGATTATTCACATGGTTTTGGCATCAAAGTATCTCAGAATTCGGTCTTAGGGTGGATATTATGCCAAGATTTATGCTTTATGGTTGTCGAGTGATGCCTTGGGTTATACATTTCCACTGGCATTATTATCAAATGATTCGGCTCTTAATAAATTGACAAAGGTTATACCTCTGTGTATTTGGATAACTGTCATTATCTAGTGGACGTTCACCACCCCTCTACAAACATGAACCCACTATGTGTATTGTTTCTACCCTACCCATCGTTTTTTCCTCTATGGCTAACTGTGGCGCCATTTCCCAGACTGTGAGTTATAAGGAACCCTGTGGTTTCTACAATGTTGTGTCGAAGGGTCATTTCCTATGGATAATATGTTTTGAGGACCTCCAGTTTTTCTATGTTGTTGAAGAATGAGCGAACCCTTGATTACTTCTTTATATTTGTTGTGACACAGCCCAATTTCATAAAACCCTGAACTATTCTTACTCCTGTCGAGCATCCTTTTGGTTGCCAAAGATTGGTTGTAAGTGAAGTGGTTGTGACAATGGCATCGAGTACCTATCTAGTCTTTATTTGATTAAATTGGTTGAATAGTTGTGATTAAGTATGAGTGACAATATACATTCAAGGGTTGCCTCTTCTCGTTATACCTTCGATCATTGTGTTCTTACAACATGGTGTTAATTGCAAGTTGGCAACTATTGTGTGTTTACTAGTCCCAATCGGGATCATGGAAAATCATGGAATTGATAATTGTGTTTATTTCATTATGTTCACTGTGTATCTATTAGGGAAGAATCGTGCATGTTGTAAATAATTGCATCGACAGTGATGAAGATCGGGGATTATATTGACTATGGTTTCATTGCAAAGTTTTATTGGTTGATATGATGAGGATTGTACGAAATCGGGCACGTTTTAGAAGTCTGTTCAATTTGAAAAAGGACCTGTGAATATGTTTTGTTTGGCCAATTGTGAATTGATGGACATTATATGATATTTTTATAGTGATGTATTATGGATAGATGAGGAGCAATGTTGTTGTGTGTTTTCTTTCGATTCTTAAAATGAAAGAAGAAAAATTAGAGGCCAATAATTCTCTTAACAACAATGTTGAAAGTCGTTTTGATTATGAGTATGATTGTAGACCGTGTTAATTGAGATTTTTTTAAGAATTTAAATGTGGAACAGTGAACTGTTTTGATACAAAGTAATTATTGAATTGTTGTTGGTATGTTTTGTGTTAAGAATATAGTTATGTTTATTGATTACTTGATTTGTTTTATGAACAATATGTGTTATTTCCCTGCCATTTCCCTCACTTTTTCGCACATTACAAGTCCCCTCACCTTCCTAGATTCACTGTTCACTCCCTATTCTTAAAATTAAATTATAGTTAAATGAAAACTTTGTATTATAGCAGTTGAAGGATGGCACGGGAAGGAATTACAATGATATGTTTTGATTTACAATACAGTTGATTTTTTGATGAGTTGTTGAGCAGTAATCATGATATATTCCCCTTCATTTTACCACTTTTCACTCAATACAATCCCTCATATATCCCAAAACCCTTATTCACCCCCTTCACATTGACAAGTATTAAACGATTTTATTGATTGGATTGCATGATTCTGATCTGTTGTTGAGCCAAACTTTGTTTCATATTTAAAGAGATGTCATGTATGGTTTATTGAAGAAACTAGTTGCTAATAAGTAATGCATATAGGAATGATCTTTTTCAGCAGAGGTAGCCATGGTCAGGGTAACAGAGGAAGAGGAAACTGGAACATGGGCCCTAGAAGGCCAAGGTTTTCTATACACTTTGATGCAGACTCAAAAGAGTTGAGCCAACTATTTCAAGTTGGATTTTTTAACTAGATTGGACAAGGAGTGGTCCAACCTAGGCTAGAAAGGCCTCCTTTCAAAGCTCCACATGTCCCTGGTATCCTAGCTCCCCCTCATGTTTCACTACAACCTGAAGTCCCTGAAAACGATGGATGGCAAGATATTGTCCACCCGACAGTTTACCAACATCGTGGTTGGCCCAACCTGTCTCTACCTTCTCCTCCTCCACATGCTAATCCATTTTTCCAAGTTTCCCCTGCACACTCACCAATACAGTCTTCCCACGCAAGAAAAAAGTTAAAAACTTAGGCCCACCATGCATCTGATAAAGGAAAAGCTATTGTTGCCACCTCCTCTCCATCAAATGACTCTGCCAAATCCGTTTCATCCTGCATGCATTTGAGAGATGATTGTTCTCGTGTTATCAGTGAGATTAGGCCTAAAGTCTCCACACAGCCTAAGGAAAATTCAGAGAAATCAAAGGGATACAACAACAACAAGGGGAAAATTGCCTCTGAGAGTGGCAAATATGGTTTTTAAGTATTTTTATTTATTGATTGATGAGAACAGTGACTTTTGAAATTTTTGGACAACACACTATTTTTTTGGGTATGTGGATATTATATTTTTGGATATGACTTCAAATATCATTGATTTTAATTTTCAAATTATAAGAGTGATGATAGGAGCCACAAGGAGGGATACGTGTTAATTGATTAACTAGTTGTGTGTATGCTTGTTAAAGGAACTAAAGGGAGTCACAAGGGGTCCCACCTACTAGTTATTATTTATTGAAGACCCTTATTATTATTTTATTGATTTCCCCCCTAAACTAAAAAAATTGGTTGAGTTTTAGTTAACTTAACTAAAGAGGTAGTTTAACTACTTCAATCAGTTATGATTGCTTAAAGGAAAAAAGAGAAGGAGTAACAAGGGGAGAATAGAAGGAGAAAGTATACTAAGGTCTTCTCTTGAGTTTTATTGAGAAAATTCATTTTTCATTCATTCTTTAATTCATTGAAAGCCTAATTCTCTTTTATGATAGCAAGGTCCTATTTTAGACAACAAGATTCAAGGCTAAATTACATCATCCAGACACTTTTTTTTCAAAGTTGTTGATCTATCTTTGATAGTCTATGTAGACTTGTTTGTTTGTGAATTAAATTTCATGACTGATAAAGGCTATTGTGCAAATTCGAGTGGGAAGCAATTTGTGGAAAGCTGATCCATCTTTTAAAGTTCATTTTTTTAGCTTCTGCCATAAGTCCTTTTGTATGGTTTTCATCGGGGACATCTAAGTTTGACTTTGGTCCAAATTCCCTCAGGGAATTTTGTAAATAGAACAATTATTTTGATAAATTGGAATGGAATAAGCGATTGATTTATATCTCATCTGTGTTGATTTTTTTGACTTGGTATTTTTTAACTTTTGTCTCTACATTTATTTCTACATCTATTATATTCAAAATTACATAAATATTGATTTTTTCAGCAATTCTTAATTTATAAGAAAATAATCCTAAGCCCTTGTAACAAATACTTGTGGATTAGGAAACAATTTTTGATGGCTATAAACATAGGGTGATATTCATTGTTGTAGTCAAGTAAGATCTGAAAATTCTTGAGTAAGATCATTTCATATCTTTTCCTCAACATTTATTTTGTCAACCATATTGGGGAGATCTTCAATATCTCTCTAGTTGATTTGTATGCTTGATTATCATCGAATATATCTATTTTTCTTGATTGTTTCATTTCTTTATGACTGTGCCAATTGCAAGGCAGCCTAATATTGATCCTGGTCTTCAAGATCAGACCAACATTGCTTTAAAATTGTTTAACACCTTTTCAATCACTGCTAATACTCTGGTTGATATTAATCATTCATGGGAAGCCATTGTACAAGACATAAGTGCTCAAGAACATTGGGAAGCTAGACGTAGACAACCTAGGAATCATCCATAACCTTATTTTCCTTCATCTTTGATCTTCCTTTCATGTCCTTAGACCTTCGTGTTTCTAGGAGAAGAAGAGGCTTATCACCTAAAATTAATCCTATTACTAAAATAGGAAGAAGGAACATTGTTTTATCAACCCAACAAAGTGCTCTAAGGAGAAACTTGTCTGAATCTGCCAATTCATCTTTCTCTCCCTTATCTATCATCCACACGATGACATCTAGTGGTGGCTCTGGTAGCATTAGAGGTGCTTCTTCATCTCAATCCTCAAATTCGTCAATGATTGGTAGCTTATATAGTCACCAAGTCCTTGTCCAATCTACTACAAACCTCGCCAAAGTCATAAAAAAGTATGGGCTTTTTTAGTTTGAAGAAGAGTGATATAACCACACTATGGCATGTTTCATCTCCCCTTAACCTAGCACCTTCTACTCCTCTGCTTCCTAAATTCAAAGATCATCTTCCTAGTTTTTCAGGGAATAACATTGTCACTACAAACGAACACTTGGTGGCATTTTCTAATGCATGTCAATTCCCTTGAAGGGAAGGCTATAGTTGTTTTCTTTGACCTTCCTCCTAAGATTTTATATACCTGGGAGGACTTAGTCTATTGGTTCAAATCCACCTATGGGAAATCCAAAATCCCGACCGAGAAGTTACAGGAGTACAATAACATCTCTTATAAATATGGTGATACCATCAAGTCCTTCAACTTGTGTTTCACCAAGTTATACAATCAAATCCGTGAACTCATTCGACCTTGGAACCAAGCTGCTTTCATGCATTATTATAATGCATTACCTACCCCCTACCATCATAGGCTTCAGGAAAAATCCAATGATAACCTTGGATCCTCTTTGCATTGTTAAGCCCTAATGTTGGCTCATTACCCCTTAATTGGGGCATATTAGATTAGTAATGCTATTTTATTTATGTCATTTTTAGGCCATTAGTGGTAATTTAGATTAGTAATGTTATTTTAATTATGTCGGCTTTAGGCCATTATTTGTAATTATACCTCCTAGTCTCCTATATATACCAAGGAGACATTTTCATTTTGAATCATCTTGAACATTTAAGTGGGGTAAAAGGAGGTTTCCCCCTCGAAGAGGCTTATTATCTGAAATTATCTCTTTTTCAAGGCGTTGAGTACTTTTCATGAGGTTTTCTATGATATATTGATGTTTGGTTCTTAACATATGGTGTCAGAGCTCAAGGTCTTGGGGTTTCGCTGCTACATCTGACACACCGTGGAATTTTCGCTATAACTTTTTTCCTACAATGTTTCATAAGGAACCTATTGGAGGGTATTTAGAAGACGGATCAAGGTATGTTGGGTTCAAAATTCAGCTCCTGAAGCCTTATAATTTCGGAGATACAGCCTGTACAAGATAGGGTTCTGGAATCATCCTGAAATGAGTCATTTTGGAATTTTCGCTATAAAAAATTTTCTGTAATGTTTCAGACCCTGAACTCTGGAGGAAATTTACAGAAATTAGTAAGGTATCTGTGAAAAAAATTTCAGATTTTGGGTCATCTTAAATTTGTAGATACACCTTGTGTAAGATAGGGTATCTGACTAGTCCTATTAACTAGTCTCAAGAAGGTGTTCCCGGTAAAACAAGCATAACTTCTCACTGGAGTATCCAAATTGAGTGGGACTGGTTGCATTGGATCGTGGACAGTCTGTAGCATTTTGGGTGCATGTTTCAGAATTTGATATCAATTATTTTGTGTGGGGAATTCTATACAAGTGAGATCTCCTGGAAAGGCCAAAAATCGGCAAGTTGTGAGGAAGTTACCGTAAATTCCACTTGGCACATCCAATTTTGATTAGACCTGTGGAATTGTAGAGATTAAATATTAGAGAACTACCTAAAGGAAAGTTAATACCGAGAAGGGATAAAACTTGGGAGATCTAATAGAATAAATATTGTCTAGCAGAACCACCTCAAAATCAAGACTCAAAAGTGATATTTGGCCAACATGCCACCCAAAAAGGGACCTCCTACACCAAATAAGCCTCCAGAAAATCCTAATTGGACT
>ML787593.1:199789-246876 GCA_009831015.1 Picea engelmannii | reverse complement strand
TACCTCCTAGTCTCCTATATATACCAAGGAGACATTTTCATTTTGAATCATCTTGAACATTTAAGTGGGGTAAAAGGAGGTTTCCCCCTCGAAGAGGCTTATTATCTGAAATTATCTCTTTTTCAAGGCGTTGAGTACTTTTCCTGAGGTTTTTCTATGATATATTGGTGTTTGGTTCTTAACATGCATACTTGTTTAGAGTATGAAGAACAACTTAAAACAACAGGTCTTCCTCAGGGAGAATCAGTTAAACAGACCAACATGTCCTCCCTCTTACAGCTTGTACAAGACATGAATAATCGTATGATAGTGTATGAGCAAAAGGAAAATGTCTCCCCTCTCACCCTTGGATCTTCATCCTCTTCTGCACCCCCCTTTGGGAATCCAAATGGAAATAATTTTCATCCTAAATCCATCATGCCTCGTAGTTGGTGTAAATTTTTTGAAGAACACCATGAGGAAAGTACATGTGAATTAAGGAAGAGTTCTAGAGATAAAATCTTTGGTAAAATACCTAAAACTACCATCGTTGTCCTAGATTTTGCAGAGCCAAAAGCTGTCATGATCATCAATACTAGGAATAAATCCTATGCTCCCAAAAGCAAATATGATCCTCCCTGCAATTCTTCTAGCCCAAGCTCATCCTCACCAGCTGCTACTGTTTAGGTTCCTAAGGCTCCTGATAGTCAAGGGATTATTCCCCCTATCCCCTCTTCCAAATACAATATTTTAAATCAGTTGGCCAACATCAAAGAAGATTCAACCCTTCTGGACATGGTTGTCATCCCTGAACAATAGAGGCATCTAAAACATTTCATGGAAGGAAAAGATTTAGTTGTAGCCAACCTCTCTGAAGAGTTAGATGAAGAGGATTCATCTGTAAATAAAGTACGTGTACATAACTTTAGATGCCCTGTAAAAAATCCCCCTTTTTATATTTCTGTAAAGATTGTGGATAAGATCGCCCATTGTTGCGTCATTGATGGTGGTTCGGGCCCAAGTGTAATGTTGAAGATTATTATGGAAGATCTAGGCTTGTCTTTTATAAATGAAAATGCCAGAAGCATTCTCTCTTATAATAGTTTACAACAAACGACCATAGGTGAAATCAAGGACGTGACCTTGGTTTTGTGCGTGCACCCTGAAATAAGGACAACCCTTAATATTCAGGTAATTGATATGCCAGTAAGAAATTACTCAATCGTCTTAGGAAGAGATTGGCAAGCTTTGACGGGTGGATACCTCTCACTCGAAGGGACACACTTATCCATTCCTCAGAATGGTAAACAAATCATAGTCCTTAGAGAGGGAAGGATTTCACCTTACATAGAAAGTGTTCCACAACCTAATTTGAATTATATCGAAGAGGACCTAGGGATGTATTCCATCTTTGTCGAGGAGGATAACACTCCCTTGGAACAAATAGAATTAAACGACGGTATGTGGCATATGCACTTTGATGGTTCATGCTCTAATGAAGGAAATTATCTTTTACTCTACTGTGGGGAAAATTCAGAATTTTTCTTATAGGTTGGAGTTTTCTTGCACAAACAATGTCATTGAATTCAAAATTTTATTATTAGGCATTGAAAACGCCTATAATATGGGTTGTGGCCACCTTACATTTTTTGGGGATTCTGAGCTTGTTGTGAACCTTGTACGTAAGATATATTCCCCTAGCACTAATATTGAACCTACTATCTTTCAACATTACTTATGTTAAGAGGGATTTGAACTCAATGGCTGATTAATTATTTGTTTTTGCAACCTCTCCTAATCGACAGCTTCTGCCTCAAAGATCGGATTGTACTTTTTAGTCTCTATATCGTCCACACATCCCTGACAATATAGAATCATGGAAGGTCTTACCTAGTGATGAGATCATCTGTGCTTTCATTCAAAATGAACCTTTTAAGCCTAAGGAAACTATATCCATGGAAAATAACAAGATTCCTAAGGGCTTGACTCCTCTAGAGAGTTCATTTTCATCAAGTGATATAGGAAATAAAGAGAAACATAAAGAAGAGGATTTGAAAAGGAAGGTGGGTGAAACCATATCCTTGAACATTGGAACACTTGAATCTCCAAAGAATGTTAAAATAGGTGCCCAATGTTCTGATGAAAAAAAAATGAAGTTTTCTAGATTCCTTGGTGAATTTCAAGATATTTTTGCTTGGTCTTATGAGGATCTTCATGGTTTTGATTCTACTCTTATACAACATGCAATTCCTATCAAGGAGGGCATAAAACTAGTTAGGAAAAAACAAAGACCTATCAACCCTACACTAGAAGCAACCATTCGAAATGAGTTGGAAAAACTCTTGAAGGTTGGGATCATCTTTCCGGTCAAGTATTCTGAATGTGTTTCCAATTTGGTTCTCGTTTGAAAAACAACTGGTCAGATCAGATTATGTGTTGATTTTCACCCATTGAATCGATCTAGCATAAAAGATCACTTTCCTCTCCCTAATATGGAAATGATTTTGCAACAAGTGGCAGGGTCACAAATGATGTCCTTACTTGACGGTTTCTCCGGTTACAATCAAATCAAGGTAAAAAGGGAAGATAAATATAAAACCACATTTATTACTCATTGGGGCACCTTTGATTATGAATGTATTATTTTTTTATTATATAATGTAGATGCCACCTTTCAAAGAGTTATGCAAATAGATTTTGACGATTTGATTAGTAAGATCATTCAGATCTGTCTTGATGACTTAACTGTGTATTCTAAAAACTGATCAGATCATTTTGGTCATTTTAAAATGGTTCTCCTGCGATGCAGGAAATTTGGAATTTCTCTAAACCCTTATAAGTCTATTTTCGGTGTTCCCAAGGGAAAGCTCCTTGGACACATTGTCTCTGATTCAGGAATAAGCATTGATCCTAAAAGGATTGTTGCTATCCTTAATATGCCTGCTCCCACTTCCAAGAAGGAGGTTCAAGATTTTATGGGTGTTATTAACTTCATCCGTAGGTTTGTTCCTGATTTTGTTGTAATGGTCAAACTAATTCATAATATTCTTAAGAAAGTTCATTCTTTTCCTTGGACAAATGATGTCAAAAATGATTTTGTAGGGATCAAGAAAGCAATCAGTTCCGCATCGGTTTTGGCGAAGATGGATTTTGAGAAAGAATGTATAATATATACTAATGCCACAGAGGAAGCATTTTTTGTTATCCTCATGCAAGGTGATGACCAAGGTAACGAAAAACCAGTGTCTTACATGAGTCAAAGCTTGTTTGATGATGAATTTAAATATTCTTTTATTGAAAAACATGCTTTCGCTCTTGTTAAAGTTGTTGAGAAATTTTGCCACTTCATCTTAGGTAAGCATACGTTGGTAAAAGTCCCTTTAACTGGTGTCAAGTTTTTTCTCTCATAGAATTATCTTTCAGCGAAGCTTTCACATTGGCTTGCCAAAATCCAGGAGCATGATTTAACAATCGTGACTTCTTCCACCATCAAGGGACGTGACTTAGCCCTTCACTTACCTCAGCATGCTGAAACTAGTGAAGAAATTAATGAACAAGATAGTTCCCTATCGGTACTATTCTATATTGATAATCAGATCCTTCCTGTGTCCGAACATCCTTGGTATAAGAATTTGGTTTACTATTTGCAAAACCAAAGATGCCCAGATAACTTAGACACTCATCAAAGAAGAATGCTTCATCTTGAATAATACTAGATACGTTATTATAGGAGACTTCTTGTTCTGAAGATATGCTGATGGTTTGTTGCTTCGTTGTGTAAACAATGAGGAAGCACAAAAAATGTTGCAAGAAACTCATGGTTATTCAAATTATGTTATTCACGTAGGAGGTCATTTTTCTGCTAAAACTACTGCTTTTAATATTATTAGAAAAAGATACTATTGGCCTTCAATCTTCCATGACTCTTATGTTTTTTTGAGATCTTGTGACAAGTGCCAAAAATTTGTTGGAAAAGAATGCCTTTCAGCCATGTTGTTACAACCTGTCCTTCCGGACTTTCCTTTTTCAAAGTGGGGATTGTATTTGATTGGTCCTATTAATCCTTCATCTTCAGCAGGACAAGTCTTTATTTTGACAGCCACAAACTATTTTACAAAATGGATTGAATTTGTCCAACTTAAACATTCGATAGATGATCAAGTGATTTCTTTCCTTGAAAATAACATATTTTCCAGATTTGGTCTTCCATTGGAAATTATTACAGACAATGGCCCCACTTTTATTTATGCTAATATGACCCATTTTTTAGGTAAGTTGGGGGTTAAACATTTCACCTCATCAACTTATTATCCCCAAGGAAATGGGCAGGCCGAGTCTACCAACAAGAATCTGGTGAGAACCGTAAAAAGTCTCATCAAAGATAAGCCTCGTCAATGACACACTCTCCTCAATAACATCCTTTGGACACATCAAACCACCACCAAGGTGAGCACTGGTTGCACCCCTTTCCAGCTTGTTTATGGTCAAGAATCCATTCTTCCTACTAAGCTGGAACTTTCCTCCTTAAGTTTAATGCTACATATCGAAGAATTAAATTATTCTAATGTTTCACAAAGAATGAATGCACTCTTGGATTTAGAAGAGAAAAGGACGTTTTCCTTGGGTAGCATAAAATTGAGACAATAGATTGTTAGGAAGTATTTCAATGAGAGTGTCAAGACTGTCAAGTTTAAAGTCAATGAGAAAGTATTGTTGTGGGATTCATCTCATGCCGATAGGGGAAGACATTCAAAGTTTCAAAAATTATGGCTGGGTCCTTTCAAGATTGTTTTTGTCCTAGGTACAAACTCTTACATTCTAAAATATTTACAAGAGCAGTTGTTTTCCTACAACACTAAC
This sequence comes from Picea engelmannii, assembly GCA_009831015.1. NCBI lineage: Eukaryota > Viridiplantae > Streptophyta > Pinopsida > Pinales > Pinaceae > Picea > Picea engelmannii. The sequence continues at coordinate 242,037 of ML787593.1, read as the reverse complement.
GGTTCTCACTTAAAGCATTATGTGAAACCAAATTGAAGAGTTTAACGTTGTTTGGATTGTTTTGTATATTGGTAGTTCTATTTTTCATTTTAATAGTTTTCATCAATGCTTTTTCAATTCTTCTTTTACAGTTCTCAATTCTTCTTTCATTTTAGTATTTTTTCTTATGTTGTTTGCAATTGTACAGTTTCATTTCTTTTATAACATTTCTTGCGTTTGTTCTTTTTTTATTTCAAATTTTTGGTCAAGAATAAAATGTTGGATTAGTTCTGCCACAGTGAAACTCCTACAAAGTATTGTTAGTCAATAAAAATCAAGCTTACATGGCTTTTATGATGTTCCCCTTGAAAGCATCATTGAATTTTTTATCTGCTTACACTGTTGTCTTATGAGATAATTGGTTACTTCTCGCTTCTACTTTCCATTGCTTCATCCATTTTGAGATTCAAAAGAGCAAGTCCATAAAAAATTTCCCTTGAAGTCAAGAGAAAATTCTCGTTGAATAATTATGCATACAAGGATAAACCCCCTCATACTTAACACTTTCCATGAGTTATTCCCAAATTCTTGGTCATCTTTCCATTAAATCCACTCACTTCCCCCTATGAAATAATCATTCTGGTTATATCTTCTTGATCTCTTGTTCTTGGTCTACGAAACCATACATTTTGGGTTCTTAATCTGTTGAAAACATATTTCCCTGTGGAGTCACCAGTTTTTTGACAATTAAAATCGCAACGAGGAATTTTGCCCACAAAGTATTGCTAAAGCCTATTATTTAAACTATGCTAATAATATATGATACTAGTAGGTGGGACCCCCTTGTATACTGGAGGCTCGGAGATAGTCATATCACACATTTTATGTTGTTGTTTTGATGTTGTTTACAAGGTCATATATGGTTGACGATGCAGTCATGGTTTTATTTTTGACATAATAACAGGTGGATGATTCTTTTTATGGGATGTTCTATTATTCAAAGCTCTAGTTTTATGTTATGATTGGCACATATTTACAGTTTTACGTTTAATCATTTCATCATGATTTATTGCCTGGCTACACATGCACAAGAAATATGTTAGTAACGACATAAACAAAAGCAAAGGGAAGAAACTTATGCAAAAAAATCTAAAGGAAAGGGCCTATGTTTATGCTATGTTAGAATTTATGTGCAATTAAAAAATGTGAAATGTGTTAAAGTGTTAGTCCTAACTATTAAATGGTCATGTGATTTGCATTTGAGTTATTGTGGGAACATATGATATGGAAATGCATATAGTATGATATAAGGATTTGGAAATGGTTAACGTGAAGGTTTTAGGTGGCGCATTTGGTAAGGAATATGGTCATAGGTTTCAATAGTATGAAAATCAATTACATGGCTTTAATGCATTGGTGAGTGTTGGTTGTCATATACTTCGGAATTTAGTAGATGAGGAGATGGAAGAGACGTGCAGTAAATTCACGTCACTCTATACTTTCCCCCATCATGTCATCACCCTAGAATGGTTATTGTTGCATTTCGATCTGCTGGTGGTTAAGCTCCAAAATTCAATCTTGGGAAAAAAACGCTCGGCCAACTAGCCCCTTTTAAAGTTATCAGTTGCAAGTATGGTTCTTTTTCACCCCTCCATGAATCACACTCTATGTATGAATGAACAATGGCTCAATAATGTTTGGGCATTTGTTTTCCTGAGAATTGTAAATGTGTGTTTTCTCTCTCTGGAATGATTGTGTGGTTGTTCGATTTTCAAGTAAAAGAATTAGTTTGGTTGAGTTGGGAATTCGTTGGTTGTTCTATTGGTGAAAACCATGATGGGTATCTGTGGATTTTGGGTGAATATGGGTATTATCGCTTTGTGTTTTTGGTGGAGGGTTTTTTCCCTGTGTATTCTTGTTGGTTTCTTCCTCACAGTTATGAGGGTAACCCTGTCTAGTCATATTCGGACTACCATTTGGTTGTTGTGTATGTTTCCCAGACTACCATTTGGTTGGTGTGTTTTTCCAGAGTCATGGTCATGGGCTTATTCACATGGTCTTGGCATCAAAGTATCTCAAAAGTCAGTCTTAGGGTGTCTATTATGCCAATATTTATGCTTTATGGTTGTCAGGTGATGCCTCATGTTATACATTTCCACTGGCATTATTATCAAATGATTCGACTCTTAAGAAATTGACAGAGGTTATACGTCTGTGTGTTTGGATAATTGTCACTATCTAGTGGACGTCCACCACCCCTCTTCAAACATGAATGCACTATGTGTATCGTTTCTACCCTACCCATCATTGTTTCCTCTATGTCTAACTGTAGCACCATTTCCTAGACCGTGAGTTATAAGGAACCCTGTGGTTTCTACAATGTTGTGTCGAAGGGTCTTTGCGTGTGGCTAATATGTTTTGAGGGCCTCCAGTTTCTCTATGTTGTTGAAGAACGAGTGAACCCTTGATTAGTTCTTTATAATTGTTGTGAAAGAGCCTGATTTTATAAAACCCCCAACTGTTCTTACTCCTGTCGGGAATCCTTTTGGTTGTCAAAGATTCGTTATAAGTGGAGTGGTTGTGACAGTGGCATTGAGTACCTATCTCGTCTTTATTTGATTAAATTGGTTGAAAATTTGTGATTAAGGATGAGTGATAATATACATTCAAGGGTTGTTTCTTCTCGTTATACCTTCGATCACTGTGTTCTTACAATAGGGTGTTAATTGCAAGTTGGTGACTACTGTGTGTTCACTAATCCTGATCGAGATCATGGAAAATCATGGAATTGATAATTGTTATTATTTCATTATGTTCTCTATGTATCTATTAGGTAAGCATTGTGCATGCATGTTGTAAATAATTGCATCGACAATGATGAAGCTTGGGGATTATATTGACTATGGTTTCATTGCAAAGTTTTATTGGTTGATATGATGAGAATTGTACGAAATTAGGCATGTTTTAGAAGTCTGTTCAATTTGAAAAAGGACCTGTGCATATGTTTTATTTGGCCAAATGTGAATTGATGGATATTATATGATATTTTTATAGTGATGTATTATGGATAGAGGTGGAGCAATGTTGTTGTGTGTTTTCTTTCGATTCTTAAAATGAAAGAAGAGAAATTAGAGACCAAGTATTATCTTAATAGGACTGTTGAAAGTCGTTTTGATTATGAGTATGATTGCAGACTATGTTAATTGAGAAGTTTTGAAGAATTTAAATGTGGAATAGTGAACTGTGAACAATTTTGATACACACTAATTATTGAATTGGTGTTGGTATGTTTTGTGTTAAGAACAAAGTTATGTTTATTGATTACTTGATTTGTTTTATGAACAGTATGTGTTATTTCCCTACCATTCTCTCACTTTTCAACACAATGCAAGTCCCCTCACCTTCCCAGATTCACTATTCACTCCTTGTTCTTAAAATTAAATTATAGTTAAATGAAGACTTTGTATTATAGTAGTTGAAGGATGGCACAGGAAGGAGTTATAGTGATATGTTTTGATTTAGAATAGTGTTGATTGTTTGATTATTTTTTGAGTAGTAATCATGATATATTCCCCTTCATTTTACCATTTTTCGCTCAATACAAACCCTCATATATCCCAGAACCCTTATTCACCCCCTACTCATTGACAAGTATTAAACAATTTTATGGATTGGATTGCATGAGTATGATGTGTTGTTGAACCAAAATTTGTTTCATATTTAAAGAGATGTCATGTATGGTTTGTTAAAGAAACTAGTTGCTAATAAGTAATGCATACATGAATGAGATTTTTCAGTAGAGGTAGTCATGGTTGGGGTAACAAAGGAAGAGGAAATTGGAACAAGGGCCCTAGAAGGCCAAGGTTTTCTATACACTTTGATGTAAACTCACAAGAGTTGAGCTAGCTCTTTCAAGATGGATTTTTTAACTGGATTGGACAAGGAGTGGTCCAACCTAGGCCAAAAAGGCCTCCTTTCCAAGCCCCACATGTCCCTGGTATCCCAGTTCCCCCTCATGTCTCACTACAACCTGAAGTCCCTGAAAATGAAGGATGGCAAGAGATTGTCCACCCGACAGTCTCCCAACATCATGGCTAGCCCAACCTATCTCTACTTGCTCCTCCTCCACATGTTAATAAATTTGTCCAAGCTGCCCATACACACTCACCGGTACAGTCTTCCCACACAAGCAAAATGTTAAAAACTAAGGCCCACCATGCACCTGATAAAGGAAAATTCAGTGTTGCCCCCTCCTCTCCATCAAATGAATCTACCAAATCCATTTCATCCCGCATGCATTTGATAGATGATTTCTCTCATGTTATCAATGAGATTAGGCCTAAAGGTTCCACACAACCTAAGGAAAATTCAAAGAAATCAAAGGGAAACAACAACAACAAGGGGAAAATTGCCTCCAAGAGTGGTAAATATGGGTTTTAAGTATTTTTATTTATTGATTGATGAGAACATTGACTTCTAAAACTTTTGGACAACACACTAGTTTTTTGGATATGTGGATATTATATTTTTGGATATGATTTCAAATATCATTGATTTTAATTTTCAAATTATAAGAGTGATGATGGGAGCCACAAGGAGGTATATGTGTTGATCGATTAACTAGTTGTGTTTATGCTTGTTAAAGGAACTAAAGGGAGTCACAAGGGGTCTCACCTACTAGTTATTATTTATTAAAGACCCTTATTATTATTTTATTAATTTTCCCCCTAAACTAAAAAAGTTGATTGATTTTTAGTTGACTTGACTAAAGAGGTAGTTTAACTACTTCAACCAATTCTAATTGCTTAAAGGAAAAAAGAGAATGAAGAACAAGGGGAGAATAGAAGGAGAAAGCATACTAAGGTCTTCTCTTGAGTTTTATTGAGATAATTCAGTTTTCATTCATTCTTTAATTCATTGAAAGCCTAATTATCTTTTATGATAGTAGGGTCCTATTGTAGACAACAAGATTCAAGGTTGAATTACATCATTCAGACACTTGTTTTTCAGAGGTGTTGATCTCTCTTTGATAGTCTGTGTAGACTTGTCTGTTTGTGAATTAAATTTCATGACTGATAAAGGCTATTGTGCAAGGTCGAGTGGGAAACAATCTGTGGCAAGTTGATCCAGCTTTTAAAGTTCATTTTTTTAGCTTCTGTCAGAAGTCCTTATGTATGGTTTTCATCAGGGACATCTAAGTTTGACTTTGGTCCAAATTTCCTCAAGGAATCTTGTAAAGAGAATGATTCTTTTGATAAATTGGAATGGAATAAGCGATTGCTTTATATCTCATCTGTGTTGATTTTTTTGACTTGGTATTTTTTACTTTTGTCTCTACATTTATTTCTACATCTATTATATTCAAAATTACATAAATATTGAATTTTTCAGCAATTCTTAATTTATAAGAAAATAAGCCTAACCCCTTGTAACAAATACTTGTGGACTAGGAAACAATTTTTTATGGCTATAAACATAGGGTGATATTCCCGTCTATCTTTCTTTAGCCAAGTAAGATTTGAAAATGCTTCAGTAAGATCATTTCATATATTTTCCTCAACAACCATCTCTCTCATAACATCATGGTCTTCCTTGGAAAACCCCCTCCTCAGCAGTTATGTAACACTATCCATTTTATTTAATAACAGAAAATACATGCATTACCTTTTTATAACAAAAAGGTTCACCAATTCCAACATTCACACATATTGAGTCTACCACATCCTTTTGGCAAGTCATAGTTATATTTACAAGCTATGGGAAATAGGGGCATTAAAATCATTAGGTTCTAAGATTGACAAATTTAATCTTCCTTTTTCAAAATCTAATGCAGACAATAATCTATATTTAGAAGAATCTAGATCAAGCTAAGGCAATAAAATTTGTTTGATCTCTACATTTTTGTCCTTCATTTTCTCATATTTTGAAAATACATTTTTTGGCTTGATTTATGAATATTATGCACCTTCTTGATTCTATATGTTATCAAAGATAGTTGGTTGAAGAAACTCTATTGTGAAAGTAGGTTTCTATTTTTGAGTCTCTTTTGATGTATCTTCTATAACTTCAATATCTTCTTCCGAAATTTCCTTTGTGTTTCCTTCAATCCTTTGCTTCTTCATAGAATGCTCATCTTCTAACTCTGAGAAAACTTGAAGATCCTCTAGAAAACTTCTTTTAAATGATTTCTCTTGTTTCTAGGGTGTATTAATTACCATTGTTTGAGAAACCTGCAATACATTCTGTATTTTCCCCTGAAGAATCTTATGAACATCTTTCCAACTGTACAGGTTCATTATATGCTTCGCCTGAGATTTCCTATGGTGCTCATAGGAAGTTAATTCAAACTCTTTTCTTTTGGATGATATGATTCCAAAAGGATCATACTACCATTTTTCTCCTTGCTCAAGATTCAATCCTTTCAACATTGATTCTGCAACTTGCAAAGATTTTCTATTATTCACAATAAAAGGACCCACTTCTCTTTTCAACTTGAAATTAGTCCTCTTTTTATTTGAAAAAAATGAATATCATATTAATTAAGACTTTGCCTTATGAATTTTGAAGAAAAAATCATTAGGGTAAGGAATTTGGGCAATCTTAAAGGTTTAATTTTTGCTCCATATATCCTTATTTTAGTATATTTCTCGAATAAATACCAATCTCCTAGTTTATTTTATGCAGAGTCATGCAAATGTGTCTTTACTTTGTGAAAGATTCTAGGAGGACTTTCTACATGAAATATGGTATATGATATGGCCATAAATGCATTGATAAAGTCTGAAAATCCAATATTTTGTGGCTTCTTTTTTACTATTGGTGTCCAATGAATGACTGACACACAATTTCCAGCCTTATCTTCAGTTTCTAAGTTCAAATTTGAATTTTTTTTTTTTTTTAAACAAAAGAAAATATACTAGATAAGATTGATATCTACAAGATCTACTCAGTGTAAATTTAGTGAGTTGATAGTGTAGAGAATTAGCTATATACTATGAAAAATGGAATCTAGCAATTGGTTGGATCGTCAAAGGGAAAACAAACTTAAAAAGACCTAATATAATGTTATCCATAATCCTATCACTCTCATATCCCAAAACAACACAAACCATGCTGATAATTTGTTGCGAGATTGGTGAAAATATAACAATTTCATAATTATCAAACTCTTCAAGAGGACTACTATCTTTCTCCATTAAAGGCAATATTAAAGCTTGGTTGTCATGTAAATTTAACTCTTTATAGTCAATGGCTAAAGCTTCTTCATTTTCGACCTGACCATCTGTAATTTGTTGGACTTTCAACATCTCACAAATCGACTCAGCTGAAATTTCAAATAACAATGACCCAGTTCCGGACAATATACTCCTAGAGGATGGGACATAATTCAAATCACACCAGTGAAGAAATTTTGGGAAATTATAAGACCGAGGAACAATGAAACGGGCCAAGTTCGACTCCCATGCATGAAAATAATCATGTAACTGATTATATATGTCAAAATCTATTTTATGCAATTCATAGAGATCAAATGAAGTAATTGGGTCAAAATTTTGACAATCCTTGTCCTCTAAATCAGGTTCTATTGTAGAGAGGGTTTTGGACTTTTTAGAACTCTAGGGTTTTGACATTTTGACAAATTGACAGAAAATGGTCCTTTATCTTCTTACCCATAACAATTATTGAAGAAAACCCTTGATTTTACTCACAAATCCAATAAAAGCATGCTATGAAAAGGCTTGGGTGAGTTTAGGTCGCTTTCGTCCTTCATTACCGATAACTAGTGGACTTTCATAAAAATAACCTAGCAAACAATATTTTGTTTACATGCACATTTAAACAAATCATTTATTAATTGCTAATATAACATATTTACAAATTGAATATTTACAAAACCGACAGTTTCAGGAGAATTAGGGTGGTTTCATTTCATAGTTATGCGTGGGGTTGAGTGGCATTTGACTACCACGCGATGGGGGGCGAGGTGGATTCGTTTTTTGACACGTAGCATGGATAAAATACTCCCTATGTCACCTCGGGGGGTTATGCCTTTTAAATGTCAATTGGCCTAGGGTAGCGAGGTTTGTTATAAACCATAGATCTTCATGGTTTTTTTATCAACGCTCCATGTTTAATCTAAATATATCTACATACAAACACATTATTTTATTAAAATTAATCACATTATTAATTGTATTGTGTTTAATTAATCGTGTTTCATTTAATTGATTGGAATTTATTAAAATTAATTGTATTTCATTTTAAATATATAGAATACAGTATTAAAAACTAATAAAACATATTTTTATTAGTTTTTAATACTATATTCTACATATTTAAAATGAATTACGATTAATTTTAATAAATTTGAATCAATATATACAAAGAAATCATAAATATAACTATTAAAATTGTATAAAATTTAAAACTAATATAATTAAATCTAATAACTTAGAGACTAGATAAGGCTAAAATTTAATAAAACTAAAGACAATGCTCTATGTCGTACAATGTTTCCCAAATAGAAACCCGACCATGTTTATGTTAAGCGCCTTTTCGAACGAGTTCTATCTCCTTTGTGATTCCTCGGTTCTGATTTGACATGGCGCTAAGTCTCCATGCGACCATATATTATACATGTGGCTAAATATTCACACAAAACCGTGGTTTACCACTTTTGGAAATTGGTTTTCATATACAGTATCTTAAGGGGTCAAATGATGGTATTAAAATCCACTTCAAGGGGGCGTGATAATACCAGCGTGGAACACGTGTCTCAATGGTAATTTATAAACCTCCCTCGACACCCATGCCTTTATTAACCTCTGATCTTCTCTCCTATGTGAAGTCGACAAGGATCGTTGATCCTTACATTGATCAATGATCAACATTAAATGTGATCCTACAACCCCTGTGTATTGGATCTATGATACAACAATCCAGATTTAATCTTGTGCAAATAATTATAATAACAATTAAATATCCCCGCTATAAGGAGGATTTTCCTCGATCTCGATCAATATGCTTCCAATGCAAAATTTGGGATCAATCTACCACACAATGAACTCTGATTTATCAATTCACACAATATGACATATATATTTCCTAGGATGGGTAGAAATCATGAAATAAACAAACCAAATATGTTCATACACACAATTGTAGATTACATAATTAACACAGTAATTTATGGAAAACACTGGAACTTTATTTATAATATTCAAATATTCTCTTACAACTTGTACACATGGAATTTCTCCAAAACCACTCCTCCTCACTCGCTCTGTCTGCCTAACCTCTGACAGATTATAAAATTACAAATATATTCTTAGAGCTCTTGAAATAGCTCCATCAAAACCAACTCACTCGAAGTATCTAAACAAACCTCTATATTATGAACTATTTCTTGAATCTCATCAACAAACTAACAACTATGAAACAAATCAATCTTCGAGATATATTTTACAAATATTACAAAATAAAATTAGGGAACCAACTCCCTTGGTAAATGTTTTGACCCATTGGGTCAATTCTAGAGCTTGTTGTCAGATGCTCCTGCATCAAATTCCCTGATCCAGGAGGTTCTCCACACACAGAAGTATTACTTTGCACACCATGGGATAAATCATTAAAATGATAATTAATTAATAAGGCGGCAAAGAATAATTAATGCACATAAATTATTTATTTAAAATATAAAGGTGATTAATACTTTGAAATGAGTATGAGAAAACTCATGTATTAGTCATGCATATGAGACAAATGACTAATGCTTAAAGTGAGTTTGAGAATCTCATGTAATATTCATTTAATTGTAAAATGGGAAATTAGTTGTGAGAATAATACTCATGAATTAGTTTCCTAATTTTAAGGGGAAATTAGCTTCCTAGTATTAAGGAGGAAATTAAGGGTCTTATGAGTTGGCTTGGACTTTTCCTCACTTAATTACAAGTGGATTCCTAGTCTCAAGGAGGAAGTTGAAGGTCTTTCTCACTTTTTTCCTTGAGTAGGTACTAGATCCTAAATTCATGGATCTTGTCTTTTTGTATTATGAAGCTAGGAAAAAATATGTAAATCCATTTAATTGAAGACTTGGGGGAGAGGGATATGAGAGGATTTTTGGAGGCCCTTTAGAGGCTCTTTTGGAGAGCTCTTTGAGGAGAGAAACAAGAACTCATGCTTGTGGTTTATATGTAAGCCTCTTTTGTGAGATTCAAGCCCCTTTTGGGAGAATTTCATCCTTCTGGTGTTTGAAGAATTGTGCCACCTTTTTGTGAGAAGATTCCAACCCTGCCAAAGGAAGGATAATGAAGTGGTTTGTATTCCAGCGGATCCGGAGATGTAGCCATACTAGTGAACTCAGTTAACAATGGTGATCTCTTGTATTGTGTTGTTCTTTCATCTCATGTTTCCTTATTCATGTTTTATTTCTTTAGTTATGTTTTATTAAATGCATTGAGTAATGGATTATGAGACAAACAACATATTTCACCAATTTATATTCAATTTGGATTAAAGTCTTCATAAGCACTTGAATTTCACCTTTAATGCAATCAAGTTCAATTAAAACAATATTAAATCTGACCTTATCAAGTTGCCTAGCACCAAATAAAGATTGGTATCAGTGTCATCCCGGTTCCCAGATCAAGTATTATCAGATCAGGATTGACAGGGATTGTAGGTGTTGAATGCAAAATGGAAAAGACAAAAAAGCAGGCATGGCTCAACGAGCTATAGGAAATCAACTAGAGCATTCAAGCAGAGAATGCCAAGTTGAAGAAGATGTTGTGAGATGTAGAAGAATAAAATCAGAGATTGTGACTTCAATTACAAGTCGCAGAAGAGGATTTTATAAAGTTGCAAAGTGATGAAGGCTTAGTAAATCCACCCCCCACACCTGATCCAAAATTCGTAACTGAGGTAAACAATACTTCTTCAATTTCATGTTCTTCTCATTATAATTATGACTTTGGTGCTTTTAAGAAACACACTACAGGCATTGGCTTGAAGCTAATGAATAAAATGGGCTATGAAGGAAGAGGCCTTGGAGCCAATGGCCAAGGCAATGTGAATCCCATCAAAGTGGTGGAATTACCTCGATATGGAGGAGAGGAAGTTGGAGAATTCTCCAAAGCATTAAAAGCAAGAGGGTCTTCAAGTGACGAATTAGTGCAAGATGAGATCACATCATCCCATTCCGATGATCGTGATTATGAGTCATATCCAAAGGGAACTGAGAAGTTAGAGGAAAGAGCTAAGGCAATTTATCCTCTTCGGGACTACACCAGAGACAGCCAAGCAAGGTATTAAAATTCTCAATGTTCAAATGTTCCTTTTGATTATAAGGAAATTGGAAATGATCAACAAATTTTATGGCATGGAAAACCATGTACATTTTGCGGTATGAATAACCATGTTGTTTTCAAGTGTTGGAAAAGAATGGCCTTGTACAGGAAGGTTATGGAAACCAGGAAGAAGCCAATACATGAAGACCCTTCTCCACATGGGAATAAAAATAAGGGCATGAAAACATGGATCAAGAAGAACCATTGCACCCATTGCAACAAGGGTGGACATCACGAAGCCAAATGTTGGATACTCCATCCATAATTGTGTCCCAAGAAGGACAAAGGAAGTGATCTACGGGAAGAAGGCCTGCTACTGGAAAAGAAACAACACAAAAAGGAGGATATATTCGTCTTGATGACTGAAAGGATGAATAAAATATTTGAGTTAGTTGATAGGGGCCATCTATTTTGAGCAATTGAGCCATGGGGCTCCAAAATATATTAAAAATAAAAGTGTTTGGAATTCAATGAAACCAAAAATAGATTGAAGATCTCGACAAGATATTTCCAATGGAACAAGCGGTTCATCAAATGGAGTCACGGTGCAAACAACATAGCCATATGAAGTTTTTGCCAAATAAGTGAAACTGGCGAAATCCATACAGTGTTGACGTTGGTATGCTGACATGGAAGCATGGGGGGATGCCTCATGTCATACATATAGGATGATGTGGAACTCATAGGATAGCTAAAATGGCATCTAACTGGGCCAATGATGTGGCATTTGTACAGGCTAACATGGAAGCTGACTAGGTCGATGACATGGCATCCTGCATACAGGTTGACATGGCGCTAACCGTACGATGGCGTGGCCTGTTGAATCGGTCGATGACATGGAATACATATAGTTGATTGGGCCAATGACATGGAAGTTGATTAGGCCAGTGTAATATCATACGGATGATGTGGAAACATGACATTGATAGGGTGACATGGCAGCACCAGAGGTCGCCATGTGTCACCCGAAAATGGACCTTTCAATCGCCACTTGGTCCAATAGAAAAGTGTCACATGGCACCCCCAGGATATGCCACATGGAACCACCTAAAGGTCACCACATGGCATCATACAACACAGTCAACAAGTGAATGATGTGGCAAATCGTGACGTAAGCATGTTGACGTCGCAGCACCACAGGTTGCCACGTGTCATGCATTTTTGGAACTTTTAGGGGTCTAAGTGGACCAGTAAGAATGTGCCATGTGAAAACCATATGAACTCCACATGGTAGTATGGAGGTGACGTGAAATTTTTGTAGGCGCATTTATTGCAGAAGGTATGGCCTGTTTGGCATGCAAATCAAGGCAAAGATCCTAGGGGGGTCAAAAAATCACAGTGATGGAATTGGAAAAAAGCATAGTCATTTTTGCACAATTTTTTGGCACGAATTCAGTGGCGTTGTCCATTTTGTGATCGGATCAATGTGATTTGAGGGATATGGTAGAATCCCACTTTTTCCATTAATGCTTTGGCATGCATTTCGAGGTAGAAAGCCTGGAAGTGACTATGATAGAATTTGACAAAGTTATAGACATTTTTGCATGATTTTTCACCAAGAATCCAATGGTGCAGTTCATTTTGTGACCTGAGCAGTGGAATTTCAAGAATTGTGGATAAATCTCATTCTTTCCATTAATGCATGGCACACTTTACGAGGTAGAGTTGCACCTATTAGAACAGGGTCATGTCTACAATCAAAAGTTGCAGAATGATGAGATAGAGTTGATGGTGTTTTGTATGTTGAGTTTTGACCCACAAATTGATCGCCTTGGCATGAAAACCAATGTAATCTTTATGCATTTATGGTTTTGTCTTTTTTTTTAAATTCGCAAAAGGGTGAATGTATGTTGCAAATTTCGATGATCTTTGAGTGTTGCAACAAGGCAACAAGATATGATTTAATGTAGGAAACTCATTGTATAAGCCTTTGCATGCAAACTGAGGAAGTGCAACGCTGATAAGTCCATTTTGACACTTCGTCAAAAGAGATTATCCTTCGTCAGAAGAGACTGTCTCTTTGTAGGAGAGACATTGCCACATGTTTGTGAGAACTTATCCCTTGTGTTGTTCGAGGATATCGTCTCTTTGAAGGAGAGACATTACCACATGCTTGTGAGAATCTAGTCCCTTTGTATTGTAAAATGTTGTGTAACCATTGTTGAGTGAGAGGAATTTGTCTTATGCCTAAACATTGTAATGGGTCTTGTAACCACTGTTGATTGAGGGCATTGTTTTTTCTAGGGCCTGCTAGGAAAATCATTGTAAACTTGTCCATGAGTGTTTTATAAACTTTAACAAGTATGGTATTACTTTGAAAACATGATTATGCATTGTCAGCTACAAATTGTTATTGATGCAATTTTCGACATCAACATCCTCATTATGAAGTACAAAGGTGAAGGAGAAGAAGGGTGCAAATTTCAGAGACTTGTTATGCAGATCAAGGAGCATGAATTGCATCGTGGAGTGTAAGACTCTTCCTAGATGATGCTTGTAGAGATTATATTTTCTCTCGATACCTTTGGAGGACCAAAAGTGTTTTTTTGTGGGGAGGTTTGATCCAGGAATATCTACACACACATAAGTATTACTTTACACACTATAGGATAAATCATTAAAATGATAATTAATTAATAAGGTGGAAAAGAATAATTAATGCACATAAATGATTTATTTAAAATATAAAGACGATTAATACTTTGAAATGAGTATGAGAAAAATCATGTATTAGTCATGCATATGAGACAAATGATTAATGCTTAAAGTGAGTTTGAGAATCTCATGTAATATTCATTTAATTGTAAAATGGGAAATTAGTTGTGAGGATACAACTCACGAATTAGTTTCCTAATTTTAAGGGGAAATTAGCTTCCTAGTCTTAAGGAAGAAGTAAAGGGTCTTATAAGTTGGCTTGGAATTTTCCTCACTTTATTACAAGTGGATTCCTAGTCTCAAGGAGGAATTTAAGGGTCTTTCTCATTTTTTCCCTTAAGTAGGTACTAGATCCTAAATTCATGGATCGTGTCTTTTTGTATTATGGAGCTAGGAAAAAATATTTAAATCCCTTTAATTGAATCCTTGGGGGAGAGGGCTATGAGAGTATTTTTGGAGGCTCTTTTCAAGAGGTCTTTGAGGATAGAAACATGCACTCATGCTTTTGGTTTATATGTAATCCCCTTTTCGGAGAATCAATCCCCTTTTCGGAGAATGTCATCCTCCTAGTGTCTGAAGAATTGTGCCACCTTTTTGGGAGAAGATTTCATCCCTATCAAAGGAAGGATAATGAATAAATTTTTATTCCATTGGATCCAAAGACGTAGCCATATGGGTGAACTCTGTTAACAATGGTGTTATATTGTCATGTGTTGTTCTTTCATCTCATGTTTCCTTATGCGTGTTTTATTTATGTAGTTATGTTTTATTAAATGCATTAAGTAATGGATTATGAGACAAATAACATATTTCACCAAGTTATATTCAATTTGGATTCAAGTCTTCATAAGAACTTCAATTTCACCTTTAATGCAATCAATTTCAATTAAAATGATCTTAAATATGACCTTATCAAGTGGCCTAGCACCAAGTAAAGATTGGTATCATTGCCACCCCAGTTCTCAGATCACTCCCAGGGAAGAAAATAAATGTTCATAAATCCTTCAAAGTCTGCACCATACTTGGAAATCTTTATTGTTGTCATCAAAGTACAATCCAAGTGAAATAAGGGCTTTTGAGGCTACTGAATCCATATGTGTGACAATAATCAATGATCCAATCAATGATGCTACATAGAGGATAGGTACAAGAGTCAAAATTGTCACCCAAAGTTGAGTTATGACTCATGTAAACCTAGACATGTCATTTCCAGGAAAGACTATGAAAGCTTCTCCTAGTGTCCCAAATTTTGATGTGGATGGACAGAAGGAATATCTAAATGATACCATTGAATTAATATAGTGATCGTGTCCTAGAGCATGTAACTATAGTGATTAATATAGTTATTGGTTTTAATTTTTTTTATGAATTTGGAGTGATAAGAGATCTTATATGAGACTCTGTAGTCTATAAGTGTAAGATTTAGGAATTTTGGTAGAGGTGGAAAAAGGTTCTTTGTGTTCAATTAAAAAAAATAAAAGGAAAGTCAGAGAATTCAATATCTATGCAATCGTTAGAGGATACAAAGTGTAGGATGTAATGTTGAACTTGGGAAGACAAGAGGGTGAGTCAATATATAGTGCTTGAGATGACTATGGATAGTTGAGAGCATGCTATTTGTTATAGTGTTGTTTGTGTGCAATGGTAGTGGCACCATTGATCAAGTCTAGGAGAAGAAGGAATAACAAATGTAGGGTTCTATGGATGAGGAGTAAAGGATATAGAACTATTGGTAGAACTCTAAGTGTAGGGGTTGGAATGAGAGCTAGGGTTTTGGGAGGATTGGAAATTAATCCACCATTGAACTTTACATTCAACTTCCAAGGCATGTTCCAAGTCGTAGTCAAGGGAAACACTTTCAAACATGGAAACTTTGAATCTAACAAAAGCCAATATATTAGAATTAAATTTAACAATAAATACCTCCTCTAGATCTAGAACCTAGAGTTGAATGAAAATCCAAGTGAACACCTCAATGTACTATTGCAATGTCATCATAGTTCTTGACAGAGATGATACCATATGGATAGTATATTTGTGAGGTGGCTTGGATGGTAAAAATTCTATTGGAGGGTGTAAAAGAATAACTCCCAAGTGGTGATACAATGAATACCCCCTATAGATGTAGAACCTGGAGTTGAATGCAAATCCAAGTGAACACCTCAATGTACTATTGTAAAGTCTTCCTAGGTTATTAAGGGATAATACCATATGGACAATATATTTATGAGGTGAATTGGATGGTAAAAATGGTATTGGAGGGTGTAAAATAAAACCTCCCAATAGGTCCACACAATATGAAGAAATATTAAATAATTCATGCACATAGTTAGGGGGATGGAAAGATGACATGAGTACACTCAATACACTCAAGGAAAAATAGAAAGATTGAAAAGAGGATGATCTCCTTAAGTGATAGATGTTGAGTTGAAATTTATTGGCAACGTGGGTGCATCCTCCTTAAGGAGGAAACCAAGGCTATCTCTCTTGAAGTATGTGTTGGGTGTTACCTTGTTCAGGAGTGCATTCTAAGATAACATTATTCTCATTATCTCTATATCATTTTGATAGTGAAAAAAGTGTGAATCTCAAAGATCATAACATTGATTTATATTTATGGTGATATAGGGGCCATTTATTCAACTATTTATTTTACACAAACAAACCAAAATATGTTATTTTGTTGACTAGAGATATAAGTCAACAATATAAAATAGCAATTTGATACAAATAGAAACATATAACTAAGAAAAGAACCATACTTAGTACAAGAAACTTTAAAATTGGAACTCACTTTTTTACTACCATCCGATTTATCAATATTGTTGTCAATGTTCATTGAATCAATCGCTAACTCGAGAAGCGTTCTACATCGCCAAGTCCTTGGAATATAAATTTATGTAATTTATTCTCTACTAAACATGGTCAACCATGTGAAGGTGGAAGCTCATTTGGACCCTCCCCACCCTCCCCCACCCCCCTTGCATCACTCTCAATTCCCATACCCAATCATGCATATTAATTTAAGCAAAGTTGTAGAACTAATCATTTTTATTAATAAATTTTTTCCTCAAAATATTTACAATCAATTCCTTTTCAGTTTCTTCCTTTTAATCAAATTCTTCAGTACATCATCACTACTAACATCTTCTTCAACCCCTTTAGTTGTTTGAACCTCTTCTAGTCGTTTTGCATGACTATGCATCGTCTCTACCATTGCACTACTTCTAGTAATAAGACCTACTATTGGACGTTGTTGCACTATTGGGGCATCCAATAGAACAAGAGAAAGTGTTAAAAGTACATGGTTAGTTATTATTATTCATATTAGTCTTTCGTTAATACAAATACCATGAATTCATTTTTTACTTAGAGTAGTCAACACCATTGGTTGGGTTGTCGTTAGTTCATCTCTTGCGTGAGCATCAGCCTCATCTACATGCTTTTCCATTCAATCAAGAAACATTATAAGTACACCATTTTCAACTAAATATTACTAATCGTAAATATATACAATTGATTTTAAATACACATATCATGATGGATCTTCACACCACCAGAATCACGGGGTTCATGTCCAGTATCGTTGTCAAATGAAATGGGGTTTCTTACATGCTTAAAAAAAACAAAAACATTAATTGATGTGATAAATAAATCGTCTATATATGTACTTACAAGTAATGAACAATTACAGTCTTTTCATTTTACTTACCATCTCGCCCAAAGGGTAAGACAATTGTGTTTTTCCCAATCTTTTTTTATGTTCAACCACTTCTCGAAAGTTGAACTTGAAGTCGATCTTCATGTCTTCTTCGGTGGATTCACTATTGAACGTATCCCTCTACATTGCATAATACAATGATTTTTTCTTATTGGCTGCAATTAAAAAAAAAGGTATGATGATATGAATAATATGGTAAAATTATGTGGTACTTACAATTCAAGCTTTTGATCTTAGGAAACCACCCTGGCCAAGTTTGTGTTGCCCATGTTTATCCAGACTTTCCTTGGTGGCTTTCGATGTGTCTGGGAGCCTATGAAAATTTTGAAATATGTACTTAGACAATCAATTTTTTCTGTAGATCAACTAAAGAAAGTTCATCATATTCAATTCAAAATATCATTTACCTTGAAAGGACAAGTGGTGTCTTCCCTTCATGTCTCAATGCAATCTCCTTTGCATCAGTATATTCTTCCATGTCCTCTTGGGAATGGTGAAAGGATGATCATACTTAGGGTTTTTTACCAATTGAGTCCTATATTGATCTCTGAATCTGACATATTTCAAATATGTACATGCCTTCGAGGTGATATTTTGTTTGTTGAACGAATCACCAAACATGTCGACTAAATGGTTAATGAGTTTGCCTTTAAATTCTTTTTTCTTGGAATTCTGCCGCGTGCAAATGGTTGGCCCAAAAATCTCTAAGGCCTTGTCATGCAAGGCCCTATAAAAAATGTCATTTCCTACAAAAAGGTATGATAATTAGTTTAAAATAAATTGAAAGATGAAAGTTTCAATATTTAAATAATAGGAATTAATAACTAATTGGTACTTGTAGCATCTTCAAGGGAACCAAGTTTTCTTCCATCACAAGTTTGACCAATATTGTTCATGTGATTTGAACACGTATTTCTCTAGGATAGTAGTGTGTAGACTCTTCTTCATGATATTCTTCATCAACTACACCATCATGTGCGCCATGGTCTGGCGTGAACGATGGGGGTGTCTCATGGGCCCCAGGAGATGCAATGGTCTAAGCCACACACAAAGAGGAAAACATCCTTGAATTTATGTGGTGCATTCCATGACGTTGTGGGGTTTGTGCACCATAGCTACCAGCAGTGTCCCCACGACCAGGACGTTGCGTCGATTCTAAATATTTATGTAGAAAGAAACTATTTTTAGTTTAGATCGGATAAACATACTAAACAAAAATTCATAAATTAATATATGTCATAAATAATCTATTTTAAAAATGGCGCTTACCACATATTGATATATAGTATTCTCTAACTCTCTCATCCTTGGTGTGGTCTCCTCTGTAGGCTTACAACTAGCCAATTGAAGGAATTCTTTGTTTTCCTTTTGCAATCCCTTTCTAATTATTTAAGTTGGGTTGATGGAATCATATATTTCATCACCCTTATCATCGTTCTTTTCCATGGTCATCTAGATCAACAAATAAACAATTTGATTTAATTATTGTCAACAATAATTCATATAAAAATTAGCACTTTACCTGCTCTTAGTTGGTTGGTGCCTTCCCATGATCATCGTGCCACATGTCAAATTTTGTCATGTCTTTGGGGTACAAGATACCATTTTTCAAGCTACAATACAAGTATGGATTTCAAGCTACAATACGAATGGACACTCAAATATATCATAAAGGGAGGTTGCATACAAGTTGAAAATCAATGAGTATATCTTATATAAATTTACAACATAAAGAAAGCATGTGAACCTCAAATTTCAGAGAAGATGAGGAGAAAAGATATACAACTATGAAAAGAAGTGTGAATATCTACATAACCTTAATAAAATATTATTCATTAAGCAAATAACTAGAAAATCACACATACCTAACAATTAATTAATTTAGGAGAGATCTAGGATTCACACAATTTTGTATGTTATGGAATTTACACTGAATATACCTTTGGAAGTTGATTCACATAGATGAGAGGTGGATTGTAACCATAAGGAATAAGAATCACAAGGTTGTCAAATATGAGTTCAAGCAAAGGATACACTAAGATTGTTCATTGGAAAGTTGGGAGGACAATTTGAATTCATCCCTTTCTGTGGTGATCTGTCCCGAATGGACAATGTCCTTTATGGTTCCAGTGTAATTGGCATAACGATGTTGGAATTTGGTAGATTCAAACTTCTATAATGCATCATTGGATAAATGCATACCTACAACTAGAAATCAGTGTTTATTTGTATGTCATAATTTCATTGACACTGAAGTTGATATGATTACATAAAATTACAAAATATTAAAACCTACATAAATGTACATTAACAAACAATGCCAATCTGAATGTGAACACCTATAAACAAAGGTTCGTAATTCATATACAAGATCTTACATCATTTCTTCACTGTGAAGCAGCAAAGGAAAAATTCTTGAAATGGAAGAAGAGGATGTTACACCTTGAAAATGTAGTGTTCTAACTTCTCCAACTCTATATAACTTAGGGAAGACATGTGATCCCTAGGTTAGAATGGCTTAGACAAACTTTGAATAATATAGCACACCTCTTATAGTTGCAGCATCCTCACTTCGGTGTTTCTTGTAACACAAGTTACAACAACCACAGGAATTGAATAGAAAGATAAAAAATGAAATAATTTGGCAAAAGCCTAAGTTACCAGGACAAAGATACAGATACACCAGCTTTTTGAAAATTTAGGATCCGAATAAAGAAGGAAAATGGCCAATACAAAAGATATAAAAATGTTTTTTATAATTTAAAGAAAATCATACTTTATAATTTTATAATGCAGATATTTTCATCCTTGAAAAATTTGCAGACTGATTGCAGATTTTGTACATAAATATTTGGGATTTCTACCAAATGCCAAAATTGGAAAACATAAAGTTTGAAGTGTTCATGTTTAAAAACAATTCTATGCAAGAAAAAAATGGATAAGCGTGAGTATTAATGTGGAACATAATCCCAACATAATGATATGTTGCTTCCATCATTGCCCCCTACAATCTTGTAAGATAGAAATTAGGGGAGGTTTCAAGTGAGATAGATTTTGGCTTTTCCTTGATCTTCAAAACTCCTCTAGTACAATCCATATTTATTATCTATGATGCCTTTGTAAAAGTTTAGAAACAAATTACAAATTTGGGTGACATTGTTGGTGTGGGGTCTCCTTTCTCGCTCGAGCTAAGGCCTCCTCTCTCTCTCTCTCCATTTATCTTGTTTTGGATCTTGCAGTCTGGGTCAAGCCGAGATGATCATAATGATTCAATGTTAGGTTCTCGATCCTATCTAGAGGGTTTTGTTTGTTGTTTTCTTTGGTTTTTCAATTTGATGCAGGTTTTAAATTTTGGTGGGTTTTATAAAATATATATTATTAAAACGCCATATAATATGACAAATATATTATACAATTTATATTATATAATATAAATTGTACTATATAAAAAATATATAATACAGTTTATAATAAATTTTTATATATAATACAATTTATATTAAGTTTGTTGGGATTATAGGGTTTAGGTGTTATAAAGGTTGTTGGGGTTATAGGGTTTAGGTGTTATAAAGGTTGTTGGGGTTATAGGGTTTAGGTTGCTCATAGGAATTAGGTGTTATATATTTTTTAATATGGTTTTGTAGGTTAGTGAGTTGGGCATGATATAAATGCTCATAGTAATATGATGTAAAGTGGTTACAGAGATTAGGGATGTCATCATCAACAATGATGATGAAAATGACGACTACAACAATGATGATGACAATGATGATCATGACGATGACAATGAAAATGATGATGACAATGTCATTAATGATGATGATGACACTGACAATGGTAATGATCATGTTGATGATGACAAATATGATGATGATCACGATGATGATAGTGAAAATGCATGAAGAAAATTATGATGTCATTGGCGATCTTGATGATGATAATGAGAATGATGATGACAGTGAAAATGGCAATGACTATGACATTAATGATGATGATGATGACAATGAGGATGAAAATATTGATGATGATGATGACAATGGAAGACGATGATGAATATGTCAATGTTGATGATCATAATGATGATGACAATGGAAATGATGAAGATCACGATGAAAAAAGATGACGATGACAATGATGATGATGATGATGATCATGATGATTATAATGACAATGGAAGAAAATGATGATGACATTGGCGATCTTGACGATGGAAATGACAATGAAAATATTGATCACGATAACGTTGAAAATGCCACATCAAATATTTACATTCAATAATCTCTAAGAACAATATCATTAAGTGAATAATAGGAATACCTTGATTATATCCTCTTGGTTTTGATAATAAATTATTATCTACTAAACAGGGCCAACAATGTGAAGGAGAAATATCATTTGTCCTCTCCCCTCCTCCTCCCCCCACTGCCCCCCTCATATCACTCTCAATTCCCCATACCCCATAATGCATATTAATTTAAACAAAAAATGCACAAGTAATAATTTATAATATAAATAAATTTTGTCCTAAAATATTTACAATCACTTATTTAATTTGTTTCTTAGTTTTCATAAAATTCTTTAGTAAATCATTAGACACACATTGGTATTCATCCCCTTTAATTGTTGGACCCTCTAATGGCCATGCTCCATGACTATGCATCATCTCCACCATTGTACTACTTTTAGTAGTATGATGTACCAGTGGACGTTGTTGTACTATAGGGGCATCCACTACAAAAACATAAAACAACATAAGGACATGATTATAAGTTTATAATTTTTTATTATTCATATGCATGGTGTTTCATTAACACAAATTTCATGACTATGTTTTTTACCAAGAGGAGTAGTCGAAAGGACCATTGGTGTCAATCGATGTTGCAGGGTTAATGTCGATGACGATGATGATCATGACGATCACTATGATTATGAAAATGGAAGACGATGATGATGGCAATGATGATGATGATGAAAATGACAATGATGCAATGACGCTAACAATGAGGATGAAAAATATTATGACAATGGAAGACAATGATGATGGAAATGACGATGATGACGATGATTATGGAAATGACTATGATGACGATGACAAATGATGATGATGATGATGATGAAAACCACGACGATTATTATGATGACAACCACAATGATGATGACGATGACAAATGGCGATGATGAAGATGACAACCATGATGATGATGATGATGACAATGACAAAAAATGTTGATTATATATGGAAATGACATTGACAATAATGACAATGATTATGGCGATGACGATGATGATGATATCATTGATATTCTTCTTCATCCAACTCTATGTCTGTATCATCAGGTTCAAAATCAAAGTTGAAAGGATTGGCCAGATCAACATCGTCGTCAATGTCATTTTCGATCATACTATCATCGTCAATATCATTATCGAGAACATAGATGCCATCTACATCTGGTTGAACTTCTTCGACTCCTTTATATGAAATTACATCTACCTCATGCTCCTATGAAACTTATTCTTCTTCAATATCATATTATTCTGGTACATTATACTTTACAGGCTTTCCTCTTGGATCATATCTAGCAATGTACGACCAACCTGCTTTACCTGAAACCTCTGAATAAAAAACTTGCTCACATTTTCTTGGAAGAACATAAGTTTTTGTACTGGGCTCAAATGTCCATGTATTAATCATGTTGAATCCATTGGAATTCTCAACAATAGTTCTTTCAAGATCACATTCATTCATACGTAATATGTACCATTGACATCGAACAGAACTAACTTGAAGAAATTAAAGGCACACTCAATTATATCATTCAAATACCCATAGTATCTATTTTAGGATATTTTTGGATGCATGTCACTTCTAGAGGAAACATTAGTGACCTGAAAGACTACAGTTATCCCACTATCAAAGGTTTTCTTCTTGTCATCCAACTTTTAGATGTGAAATTTACAGTCATTGCACCATATAGCCTTGTAGTGTTTCAACTACAATATGCCCAACAAATAAAAAATGCATTGTCAATGAATAGACATATTTAGACTTAGTAAAAAGTTATTAAAAAAAACACACCATGACCTAGATCAATATAATGGAAAATAATTGAAACATGATGTGGTTGAATTATATATATGTTTTCTTGTTTATCTTTTAAACCATATGTTAAATTGATTTCCCTTTTAGTAAGATTGGTATATTGATTATGATGAGATTCTTTAAGTAATGTAGCCACACCTTCCCATGATAACCTATCGTTACATTGTATATTACATCGATATATCCATAACTTCATCCAATCAAGATTGTTTGCAATCAATAAATGTAGTGCATGCCACTCTCGACCAACTGTATGAAAAAAGAATAAAAATTAATAACAATAATAAAGATTAATAATTTATGGAAGAATAAAGTTTAATTAATAAGTAAAATATAGATAAAATTAATAATTCAAAGTATTATAGATCTCAACTACCATATAATAATTACCTTTCACTTTCCTCATTCTACCTTTCCCGACCAAGACGCCCCCTTCAAATTTGTTGATGGATTTGACATCCCAAATGTGAGGCACCTTCATTCCTACTACTAATTTAGGAAGATATTGGCTAATATACACCAAGGATTGATATACCATATAGCCGTCCACCATAGAACCCTCAGGACATGCTCTTTGTCTAATGAAATCCTTCAGTGACTTCAAGTGCCTCTCCACCATCCACAATGACCTTGTGTATAGAAGTCCACACATTTAAATCTCCTCAACTTGGTGTATGAGGTAATGTTCTTGAGCATTGAAAAATGTTAGAGGTAGATACTTCTGCATTTCAAACATTAGCTAAGGAATTTCTCTCCTCCAATATTGTATATCTTCTTTATGGATTTCTTTAGATGACAACCACCTACACATGGTTATACAAGCAAATCAAATGTGTCAACAACAAAGTATATACTTTAATTCAAGTAAAACAATACATGATGACAAGTTTTGCAACAAATATTTTTCTTACCTCATGTATTTTCCAAGATCATATATAACTTGTTTTATGTTGTTGTCAAAGATTTCAAGGAGAGATAGAGATAGAACATACCGTAATTACAAAAAAGGAATCATTATTTTTTTGAAAACAAAACAAAATTAAAATACTAAAAAGAAGTATTACCAAAATAATTACCTTAATGATGGTATGCCAATCATGATTTTTTACCCCACCAAAGTCATATTTCTTCGTTAAGATATTCTTTATGTTTGAAGAGAATCCTGAGGGAAATTTAATTTTCTAAATCGCCTCTTTTACAACATTTTTTTCCTTCTTTGTAAATAACCATGGAAGACAATTTAGGTCTCCAACATTTCTATTTGAATCAATCAAATCTTGCATTTCATGATTGGATTCCTGAATGTCACTACAAATTTTGATTGACAAATTTTTATTTTTCATTCCTTCCATATAAGATTCTCCGCAATATTTTGGTTACATTCTTCCCGATGTGCATTGTATCAAACAAATGAGCTATTTACAGGTGATCATAGTAGGGAAACCTATTGAATTGTACGGGGTAATTTTTCATTCCTCATGGAAGCTCCTCATCAATGCCTTGATGACCTTTATGAAACATAAATGAATTATTTATACAACAACAAATGTTAGATACGGTGAACATAATTCAATGCAAATAAAAATTGTAAAACATTATATGTGATACATAGTCGAATTTCTTACATTGATGATTTCTATTATATGCCAACTTCCATAGGTGAGGTTTCATTCTTCGTGGTTTTATTGTAGTGTCTTCTTTCCCATTGAAAATATGTTTTTCAGTAGTTCAATACCTATGGTTATTAGGGAGGAAGTGCATATACTCATCAAAAACCTCCTTTCTAAACTTCTTGAATGACGATATTTCATCCTAGGACTAAAATGGACATGAAAATTTACCCTTTGTTTGAAGACCTGCAAGATATGGATTAATAATGTGATAGGTAATATTAGTTATATAACAAGGAATTAATATTATAAATATTTATAATATTTGCATAAATTATATACTATTAAAGTGTAGTTGTGTGACGTTACATACAACAAAAATGTGTTAGCCCTAGGGCCTCATGAATTGTCCATGTAAGTATTCCATGGAATTGAAATTGCTCTTGCCCTATTGGTCTAGAGATGTCGTACATAGTGATTATATCCCATAAATTTTGTAGCACATCGACCAAAGGCTCAATATATACATTCATATATTTCACTTTGTAATTACCTAATTGGTTGAAAGTACACATAATTAATACCTTGTTTATGTATAATAAATATGCATTAAGAACGAATAAGAGTACAAATGAAATGGTGTTGCGTTTAAAAAAATATTGTAAACAAATACCTGGAACAATCATTGCCAATATTGTGTGCTCCCTCTTTATCGACATCCAAGGAGGAAGGTTATTGTTTATAAAAAAAAATAGGACACATTGAGTAAACAAACCCAAGTTCACCAAATGGATTGACACATCAACTGCCAATGAAAGCCTAACATTACAAGGTTCTTCTTTAAAAATCAACCATCTTTCTTCGATGTACCTAAATGCAGAAGCATCAGAAGGAATTCAAAGAACACCATATTCACTTATGTGTCATGCATAGTAATCCATAAACTATGATATGTTTTCACACATGAAAATTCGTTGCAAACGTAGAATTATCAGAATATGACGAAGAACCTTGTGAGGCACCTTTTTTGTTACTTGATTGGTTTGATATCTACTGATTTGACATTGTGGGAATTTTTTTTCTGATGCATATTGTCCATAATATATAATATGATCATCAGGACATGCATCAATAGCCTGATACTCCATTCCAATATCTTTCATAATGGAAGATAACTCTCGGTATGTGCGAGGTAAATTATTTGACAGTGGTAAGAAAAATTCACCTAACAATCTACAGCATAAAAAATAACTAGTTAATGTAAATAATAGTAAGCATAAATATCGCATCCTTAACATATTACACATTAATTGACACTAAAAAGGAGAAAAATAATTTTTACCTTTATGTAGATGTGACGAAATATATCATTATGTACCTTAATATCTATGTGAGACAAGTGTTTGACAATCCATTCAATACCTTCAAGTTCACCAATACCATTATAGGTGAGAGAACAATTGTTCTTGAGCCTTCATAAAGGGGTTGTTGTTCCTTCTCAAGCAGAGGTATATCATGAATATCATCAAAGTTGTCATCCTCATCAATAGGAGTAAAGATGTCCTGGATCAATCTATTTGTCCCATCATATGGCTCAACAATGTTATTGGTGCCATCTTCTAATTCCTTAGAATTATCTTTATCATGATGATCTTCAATATCCATACAACCATTATCTTCCTCAACCTGTACAACAGTATTTTTACTACTACTAGGAACTGCATATTTCTTTGGTGACAGACACCTAAGAGGATTTTTCTTTATAATTACAAAAATTAATCAATAAAATCAGTGTATATAACAAATATTAAAACAAACGAAAATTTTATAAATACAGTCAATACAAAGAGTATGATACATAATAATATTGAATAACTTACCATGGGATGATATGAGAACCCCCCTTCAACATGCCCATATTTCCAACAATGTGTCTTAACTTTGTTAAATAGAAGTCTTCTTCTGTTAAAGCCCATGCATTTATTGCAAGGGCATTCAAGTTTCACATTTTCCTTTGCCTCCAATGCCACCTTTAACCTAGCAATCTTCATTTTATTTTCTTGATGATGTGTAATGTTGTTATTATTATTTGGCATTGGGATTTAGTATTACAACAAAAACCACTATAAATGCAATATTAGTACAATATACAAATATTTTCTTATAGTACAAATGTTGTCAAATATTGACCCCATTTGTACATATGGAGTTAATTAAGTCATTTCCATCATTAATTACTAAATGTTTATAACAGTACTAGTCAACAATTACTCAAGATATCAAAATTAACCATATAAATATATACATTTTACCACATAAGCTTCAAAGCTTCAAAGTAAGTAAATCATTAAACAATTATAAAAGAGAACTAGGCCAATATAAACAATTGAGTAGACATGTTCATACCTATTTCCTAGAGAAATTAAACTTTTGTCCCCACAAAAAATAGTTGGTCGGTTATGTTATGAGTATTTAAAACGACACAAAGAAATATTAAAATTTTCTAATTTAACCTTCAGAGTGCGTCCAAAATCCAAGCTATATAAATCAAGAATTCGATGTGAAACAAGGCACGGGTCATAGAAAAGAGAGTATTACATGTGTTGAATAATGAACAAATGATTAATCTTTTATAGATGTCGCACCTACAACTGAATTGTCGAAATCTCTAACTTTCGTCGCACTTATGACGCTCATTGACCACATCAAACTTGGTTAACGAAATGATCATCAAGCACTTTCAAATAGATATTTGGTTTTTTTAAACACCTGCAAACATCATCGGTATATCAATGAACTTTCAAACTTCTGACGATCATTGAGCATGTCAAATCTGACTAGGTCAAAGTGCTATGTCATTGGTATATCGACGTGCGTGTGCATTTTATTGAGTATATGGAAAAAAAATTGCATTTTTGTTGATAGAGAGACGCATGTTTGAACTCTCGTCAATATATTGATGCAATATCAAATTTGTGTTGTTATAGCGACAACCATACCTTGGTGACAAAAAGTGAAAATTTTGTTGAAATATGGCTCCCTGACATCACGATAACGACATAGTGAAACATGCGTTGAAAGTACGACGAACATTGGGGAGTGCCAAAACAATGATTTAAATAATAGTAATTTGCGACGGTACAATTAATTTAACTCATCGTCATAAAATTTTGTCGAATTTTGACCCCGTATGTATTAGTGATACTTACAAAATATGTTTCTTGTTGGAGTGTGCATGATGTCCAACAAGATACCTATGACACTAGATTGGAAAAAGTAATTTATGCACTAATATCATGATTTGACATGACTTTAATGACTTTAACTTTACTTTACTTTGAATCATAAATTTAAACCTAAGGTGTTAGGTACCACCGAACATTCACCCTTCTTCATTTTTCTTTACAATGAAATACATCAATAATTACTTAATCACTATGAAATTTTATTTGACTCCAACACTTTACATAACAAAGATCTTCATTCAACATGGACTTTTACTAATATGGACCCCTTTGACCAAATTTTGAAATCTTTGACACCTTTTTATGACCATTAAAGAAAAACATTTTAACCTCCATGGGAGTCTAAAAAAACACTAAACATACTTAAAAAAATAAAAAATAAAAAACTTGACTTTCTTGACTCTCTTTCCTTTTAATAAAGGCTTTTACAACTTCTAAGAGTTCTTCAACTTCCTTCTTTTCCTCTTTTGTTTCTTCACCAAGGAGATCCACAATGTCGACGTCTTCATGTGTGTGCTTCCTATGTCGTTGATTCCTGATACCAAGAAATGTAACTGCGTGCAACCCAGAACTCCTTTAGTTGCTCCACGCCTGATGCAGTGTCGAGATTGGAGAATGTGACGGATATTCTTGGTCTCTTTTCTATAAAGAAAGGACATACTCCCTTTCTTACACCCTCATCCTCTGCCTTTGCTTCAACTCGACCCAAATTACTACAATCGTAGCCTCCGATAAATTTCCTAGCATCTCTTATTAGCATGAAGATCACTCATGACATTTTGGGGTATTAAACAAATTACATGCAAACAGATTTCTTTTCCAGGTTCGTACTTAGATCCATGGTTGGAACAAGTAGTGGTTCCTTCTAGATAGTGGATGGGAAGACCTCCCTCACACAGTGGTCTTTCAAAAACATCGGCCCAATAGATCAAGCACTTAGCATGCAGATGAGATACTCTTTCTAACTGGTGGCATGCACTTGGGTGAGCCATTAAGATCAAAGAGGCTCCAATGGACAAAGGCATGTTTTTTTTTTTTTTTTTTTCATTTAGAGCACCTTCACTCTGATACCAATTGATAGAGTCAGAACCACAATGGAATTAAAAAACATGCATATACATGACATTGTTCAAAGTAAGGGACATTGGGAAATATGCTCCCAAACCCCCAAAGGGGAAATCTTATTATCAAACCATTCCCATATGTTTCATTTTAGTGTACAAATGGTCCCTTAAATAATGTAAGGTGACCATAACAACTATTTCATAATTAGATGGTTAGTTAAAACCATCTCCATAACTATCTCCCTAACTCTCTCCACAATATCTCCATGAATCACTTAATATATCTCCATCCCTAACTTCTCTCATTCTTCCTCATCTCTCACTCTCACGTGGACTTCTAGAATTAGTCTATCACATTACAAAGAATCATATAGTTTGTTAATTATTCATGATCACAAGTAGGAATTATTTCATCATACTCCCCCCTTAACAAATACATGTGATCCCATTATGCCATCATCATCTTCGGTATTCTTTGATCATGTTTTCATCTTCAGTCTTTTACAATATTTGTTCCTCTTCCCTCTTCATCCTCAATATTCTTTCTATTGTAACTACAAAATTATACATTGTTGAAGTCCATATAAAAAAGTAACCATCAACTGGAATACATGGGTCGTCAACCATTGTATCCATCGATTCTCTAGGAAACTCTTTCTTGTACATGGTTCATCAACCATTCTTACATCTAATATCTACATACCTTTACCTTTATTTCCCCTATATCACCACATCATCATCCTCATCTTGGTTTTTTGACATACCCATATCCATGCTCTCGATGCTCCTACATCATTTATGCATCCTTCCCCAATGGAAACTATGACTTCAATGGCTCTTACTAAATCAAAACCCCGTGTCTCCTCAAAGTATGATGCCTTCAAACATTTGGTCGCTCAGATTTAAAAAATCCAAGCCTCGAAGCTAGTCCAACAAGTTCATAAAGTGTCTAGAGGAAATCTAAGGGATGGATATTTCGTTTCAAGGTCCAAGGAAGAAAGAAGTGTCGTATGTGTTGGAGCCGCCTTTGTTTTTTAGCCTTTTTTAATT
Source organism: Picea engelmannii (assembly GCA_009831015.1). NCBI lineage: Eukaryota > Viridiplantae > Streptophyta > Pinopsida > Pinales > Pinaceae > Picea > Picea engelmannii. The sequence goes on along the minus strand of ML787593.1, from coordinate 211,268 downwards.
TTTATATCTTAATGCTTGAAATCGAAAGCTGGTTTTGGTTTTTTCCTTTATTTTCCCCAAAATCTTAGAAGTCTCATCATGCAAGCAACGACCGTTGTCGTACTCTTAAGGCATGATTTATTTTCTTTTAATCATTTAAACGAGTCTCTCCTTTTTACCTCAGGATGTCGCATGTCGGAAGTTATAGATCACATAGTTTACAAGTCTCAAGGGGCGAAACGGTGAAATAGTTTAAAATTTTTTTTTTACCCAGATCAGTATCAAGAGTAAAGATACTCTAAACCACGGTTAAGCATCATCGGGATTTCATGTCTCGGCGTTGCTAGCTCCAAAAGTCTTACCGTCATAACCCCGACAGCTGAAACCGTGAGATTCTTGTTTTAGTAACCCAGGTTAATGTTAAGGGTAAAAAGCTTAACTGCAGTTAAGCTCTGTCGCGAATTCCCAACCTGGCATGTTTTCCCTCAAAAGATATACTTTCGAAGCCCTGACTCGCGAAGTCGTGATGTAAATAGAAACGAAATTAATTAAACACTTAATCTGGTTTTATCCTCCAATTTAATTAGATCATATCATCTCTATCTCGCAACTTGGCATACGAGTCTCCCTGAAGCTATACCTTCGAAGCCCCGAGTCACGAAGTCGCGATATAAATAACAACGTAATTAATTAAATGCCTAATCATGGTTACGTTTTTTATTAACCAAAGCTAATTATCGCAATCTTGGGTTTTAGAGGTTTAAAGGGTTAAAGTGAAAGCTCCCGATGAGGCGAATGCTGAAAGATTAACTAACATTTAAAAAGGCCCGATTAATTAAGCTAAGCCAACATTTCCAGTGTTTTAATATGAAAATTAATGTGCACAGTCTCCGAGGAAATTTTAAACTTTCCTTGTACCAACTTGCATTACGAACTATCAAAATCTAGGACATTAATTGGAAACGAGGCGAATCAACAAGTAAGGATTTGGTTTTTATTTCTAAATTTATATTTAAGAATGATTTGACCATTCTATTCCTAAGGACGACCTAGTTTTAAATGGTCTAAGGCATGGATCTTTTATTTGTTGTCACAAATTTAATTCCTATTCTACGTAGAGCAAACCTTTCTAGAGCGAACTAATTTCTATATGTATACATATTGTTATCGCAGGAGAGCTAAAGTAGAATCCCCCACCATGGCCTCGCGAAAAGCATCTAAAGCCATTGTTGAGGTTTCAGGACAAGGTTCAGATAACGTTTATGATACTTCACCTCGAAGTGTCGACTTTGTCAGGACATGGTCGTATATTTCTAAGGTTCTACAGCCCGAATTGGTAGATGTTTCGGATGATTCTAGTGACAATGAAAAAGACGACCTAATAACCAAATATAAGATCGTCGTCCAGGCTCAAATGCATAAAGTAGCGGCTAGGCCATGTCTTCTCCCTTACTATGATATGGTCCGGTGGGCATTAGACCATGTAGATATACCAACCAGAACCATCGTCAACGAATAGAGGGTCACCATTGGAACTTTCAGACCCAAAAAGTTGCAGGCTATGTACAAGTTGCCCATCGTGTCAGACTTAGTATAAAATGCCGAATTCCTCAAAAAATTTAAAAAGAAGGAATGTGTGCAATACGACAAGAGTATGTCCAGTTTAATCAAAGATTGGGTTTCACACCCTGCGAAGTTCAGGGTGAACAATAATGGTATATATTCAATATCTTCTCTGGAACCACAGTTCAAATATGTATCTATGATGACTTGCAGATTATATGGTAGAGAGGAAACTACACATTTTTTCCTTCAGTGGGTGCCTCTAATCCATTCAGTCGTCGAAGACTGTTCCTTCGACTGGGCTAAACTACTATCTGATAGTTTGACCAGTCGAGTTACAGAGTATTGAGAGCAGAAGGAGAGCGGAAAGATCGCTTCATTCTTTATGTCCGCGTATATCATGGATGTCGTGTGTTTTCTGATGTCTTTTCCCTTAATGAGTTGGAGCTGGACTCCATCGGAAGCTGAGCCCATCCACATATACCATTCAAAGCTGTGGGAAGATAAAGCTTCAGATTTTGTATATGAAATCTTTAACTGGGTAATGGTACTATTGCACGTCACTATCTTCGGCCACCCGCCACCTAGGATCTTAGACAGTATCGTGGTAAATCTGAGCAGTATAGCCGATTGGTACGTAGAAGCAGAATTTTCATATCTCACGGTTTTCGGCGCTTCTATTCCTCTGCATGCCTTACCATTATTCATACCCGATAGGCTAGCCTGTCATGAGATTGCCAGGAAAACCGTAATCAATGGCATAAGCAAGGAACTTAAGGGATATTCTAAGAAGGTATGGTCACCTTTTCCTATTCATTTAAATTCCTATTCTTTGTTAGATTTCGGGCATGCTAAAGCTGAGGCAGCAGCCCTAGAAGACCTGAAATTGGTTCATGTCGAATTCAAGAAGCACGATCCACATAGGGTCGTAAGTAACCACTTAGCCAATTGCGAGCTTAAAAGGTTTGAGCACGAAAATTCACCCTCGGATGACATTTTCCGAGGCACGAGATCTTATGCCGAGGTTTTGGCTTGGATACAAGCCCTGGCGCCTGAAGAAAGGGCCGATGTTTTAAAATTCCAAGAGCATCGGCGGAGTTGTCTTCCCCCAGTATTGCGGGATGAGAATCCAATAACAACATAGGTGCAGCAAAAAGAAGTCGAAGGCTCAAAAGATTCAGCACCCAGACAAGAAGAACACCAGGACATGGAAGAGCAAACTAGGAGCCCAAAACCAGAAATGAAAACTCCCGATCCGCTAAAAAAGCAGACTCCAGTTTCCACTCCAGGCCAATCAGCTAAGCAAATCAGAGATCCCATCGCCTCCATTACTCCCTTACAGTCTAACTCAAGGGAACATAGACGCAAGGTGGATTTTCAATGAAGAATTGAGACCTATAAGGATGGAAGAGCTCCCTCCAAATGAGTTCTTTTTTGATAAAAAGAGAAAAGTTGTGGTAAAAAGAGAATTCTATCAAGAAGCAAGATCAACGGCCAAGAAATTTAAGGTGTTGACCGACGGGAAAGATAAGAAGAAAGAAGAGTTTGCTACAGAAATAGCCAGGACATTAGGGGCGTTTGCTATGGAAAACCAATTTTCAGTTGGGGTTTTGAAAAATCAGCTGAAGCAAAAGAATTGCCTCATCAAAACCTTAGAAGCTAAACTAGCCACAGCAGAGGAAGCTGCCCAGGACCAAGTGAACACAGGAATAGAACAAGCAAAAATGGTCGACAAAAAGGAAATCGAGCTGCTCAAAGTTAAGCTCGAACAAGCTGAGCTGGTAGCTCAGACTAGTCAAATACAGGTAGGGAAGTAAAGAGACTTGATTCAGTAGCTACAGGTTAGATTAGAGTTCACCGAAAGCCAAGTTATAAATATCAGGATATTCCAGTCCCATGCTATGGAGATTCGGAGCAGAGTTTCTACAGCCCAGCAAAGTTTACTTGCCAAGGTAAATACGATTTGAGACAACTACCTACTTATTGATCAAGTATTGGAAAACTTATCTGTCAGAGAGAGAAGCTGGAGTAACTCGGGTCGCATTTCAAGAGGCTGTAATAGCTACAACAAATAGGGAAGCAGTAAATAGTTCTGAGTTTTCCATTTCGGAACAGACCCGAGGTAATATTTTGTTGAAATAATGGGAACGTAGCATATCAGAAGGAAAATTGCAAGCCAAGAGGGTAAGGAAATCCTGGGAAGAGGCCTTCAGTTCTATAGATGGAAATTTGCTAGGCATTGATAGTGAGAGCAATGTTGAGACACTGAACCAAATGAATATAGCGAAATTCTCGCTTGATATAAATGAAAAAGAAGAAAGATATTCGACCGAAATCTCACAAGTAACTCTGGCAGACATAGTTCAAATAGATAAATGGATTATTAAACCAAATGTGCGATTGTGCACTATCGACACCCTAGACCGACAGATGGAAGAAAGGTTACCACAATTAGTTAGAGATTGTTATATTCTTGAGGCCAATTGTCAAGCGGAACCTTCTAGGTTAATATCTTGGCTGGTGGAAAAATGTGTCACTTGTAACGAGCATGCAAAGGGGCAGGCTTATGGCACCAAATAAAGACAGAGATAGAGAAATGAAACGATTGATCTCCTTCTTGTTGTAACTGAAAATCCTGGAGCAATTGAGATTCCATCATATGTAAATCTGTATAAATATACAATAGAAGGAAGGAACAAGGGCTGGACCTTTTTGGGTCGATTGTAATAGAGTTTTTCTCCCTCGAGAGTTAATACAAAGCAAATCTGAAGATTCTCGATTCGGCATGACTGTGTTATGAGTTTGTTTCCTTGTATTTCATATTTTATTTCATTTCATATATATATCTAATGAATGCTTCGCTATAACTTAGTACAACCTCTACTATAGTGAATAAATTTTAGTTTTCTATATTGTTTACCATTTTTCCTCTATACCGGCTATCAGCAGGTATAAGACCAGTGAACACTTTAGATTTCTATATATATTTTATGCTTCATCAGGTTATTTCTTTATCTTTTTCTTCCTTTGTTTACAAGTGAGATTCTCCCTCGATAGGAGCCTTACATGATAGACAGCTTAATTTTTTCTTCCACCTCATACACATTTATTAAAATATAACTCAGTTATGGGAAAGAGCATTTGGTTTGTACCCCGTTTTCACTACTAGAGCTATAACTCTCCTTTATACGACCGAAATCGAGACAACATCTAAGAATTATTGAGATTTTCTTACCATTTTGTTCCTCTATGACTGTCCCTATGACAATACATCCTAATATCCAACCTGGACTATCTGATCAAACACATATTGCCTTGAATCTTTTTGATACTATTATTAAAATAGCCACTACCCGAGTGGAACTTGAACATTCATGGGCAGCGATTGAAAGGGACATAAACATCCAGGAACAGTTGCAAGCTAGACATCAACCTAGAAATCATCCCTAGCTTCGCTTGCCGAAGGTTGACACTTCTTCCTTCTCTACGCCTTACTCACTTTCGGATGCCTAGACACTGTACTTATAAGCCTTAAGTACAGACTCTGGAACAACATCTTTTTGGCGCTGTTGCCAGGGACCGAAGTTACGAAATCTTTTTCCCTGGGAAAATGACATTTTTCGTTGAAAGTGCCACCCTTTGATAGTGAACAAAGAATGCACACCTTTTAAAGGCTTTCCAATATTTCACTTGGCGACTCCACGATTAATAAGTTGGCATTCGGATGAAGGAATACCAGGCAAAACCCAGATGGTAAACAGACCACACCCGTTATCGATCCTGAAAATATTTTAAAGGCGAGAGGCTCTCTTAAGCCGACCCCTGCAGTCTATCAGCTTAAATACCCACAACTGAAGACCAAGAGTTCTTCTGAACCTTCAACTTCACGCAGCCCTCTTTTCGACACTAAGGATCTAACATCAAACTTCTCCAAATTTAGAAGTGAAACCCGTCTGATAACCTCTGTAGTACATAAAGGTAAAAGGCATGTAGAAAATTCATCTACTGTCGACATATCGTCGACCCTTCGGTTAAATTTCGTGACCTCACCCAGTCTTGAAGAACATTTCACACATCCAGTTTCCACACCCATTGGTTCCCCTGACTACATCTCTTGCAAGTCCGAAGATCCAAGCCCTCGCATCCCTTACCAGTCATCCTCAAATTTTTCGCCCCGCGAAGAAAGTAAAGATTCACTTTTAATATTCCAAAACCCCCTTTATAACTTTCCACTAATAATGATGGCAGTCGTCGGAGGGGGAGGTGGAGGGGTTGTTGGAGGAGGAGGTGGAGGTGCTCTTGAGGCAGGAGCTGGAGGCTAAGGGCCTGCCCCCCCTCCTAGAGTGTTTGTTAAAGTGGCAGCAAGATACGCTCCTTTGGTATTGCCCGTTCCTCTGTACGACCTTCTCGAAAATTATATAAAAAATTTGCCAAAATTCACTGGGAAGGAGATCTGACCACAGCTGAACACATAAATTTCTTTGATCAATTCGTAGACATCCTAGGTCTCGAACATGAAGATGTGTATTCGAGGCTTTTCGTCCAAACCTTTGAAGGTCAGGTCCGAACTTGGTTTTGGAGTCTACCTGTAGGATCTATCTTGTCCTATGATGCCTTGGAAGATGCTTTCCTTAGACAATGGGGTGAAAGAAAGGACCACCTATACTATTTAACCGAGTTTGGGTCTTTAAGAAAAAGAATTCATAAACAGTTATGGAGTTTATTCAAAGATTCAACAAGCTGTATAACAAAATCCCAACCGAGGTTAAACCGTCCCAACCCGCAGCCAAAGTAACTTTCGCGGGGGATTTCGAACCAAATTTTGCACTTCTTTTATGAGAAATAAAGGGAGCTACTCTAAACCGAATGCAAGATGAAACTGTAGAAATTGAGTCAAATATGATGGCTTCTGGTAAGTTAAAAGCTAAAGTAGAAGCAGGAAACCGAGAAACTAGATGCTTTAGAGAACAAGTAGGGCCGTCAGGGTCTAATAGATACACAGATGACAAAGTAGACGATATGGCCAGGGTAATTAAGGAACTGTCTAATAAGATATCCAGAATGGAGCTAGAATAGGCCAAAGTCGATTCTTTCACCAAAAAGGATTTCAGGAGGAATCCCAATCCCCCAAACCAGCAAAGGCAGATAAAAAACGAAGATTAGAAAATACAAACTCCCCTAAAGAGCGAAAATTTTATAGGAGGGGATGATCTCCAGGATTTCGTAGATTTAGATGATGATGTCACGAACTTGGCTGATGAATGCACACAACCTTATCTGACTAGAGAGGATTATGAAAAATATCTAAACACTCAACAATCGTCTATTGAGGGTGAAGAAAGAGATTATACTAACCTTTGTAGTTATCAAGAAGAAACCGATATGATAATGGTTGAGGTCCAACCTAGGTATAACTTGAGATCTAAGGGTAAGCCTATTTCAACTACTCAACCTAAGAAAATTCTCCCAAGAGGTCAAACTTATGAGCCTACCCTAGAAGGAACCGTATTACCTAACAACAAAGAGAAAGTAGTAAACGTGCAAGAACTCGAAGTGGAAAAGGTTGAGTCTAAAACACAGGAAACCGAAGCAGCTAATACAAATACACCTTTAACCAAGATCATGAGTAATAAGGTAGTCTAGACAAATAAGTTGGAAAATAAGGATTCGAAAGTCCCAACTAGAGAAATAGACAAGGTGAGCGGAGTTTTCAGTTTCGAAAACGAGATAAATAAAATTAAGATACCAATTACTCTGGTAGAGTTACCGAAAAACACAATTTATCGAAAGCAGATTACCAAAGTGATAGGCGTTTCAGAGCTAGAAAGCCAATCTAACATTTTGAACCTGGAAGATGATAATCCCAACATCACTTTTGATCCACATTTTGAAGGAGCCAAAGACACTGTTGCTCCCTTTTATATCACCCTAAACGTGTACGATCAATTGCTACATAATTGCATGCTAGACTTCGGAGCCTCACATAACGTGATGCCTAGAATTATTATGGACAGATTGGGCCTCCAGATCACCAAACCCTACGGATATCTTTACTAGTTTGATTTGAGAAAAGTTAAGTGCATGGGAATGATAAAGGATTTAGTAGTCACCCTGGCATAGGTCCCAGTTAAGAGTGTCTTGATGGATGTGGTCATTGCTGATATTCCCCCCAAGTATAGCTTACTGTTGTCTAAGTCATGGGGAGCCAAGCTGGGGGGTTCTCTTCAACTGGATATGACGTACGCCATGATTCCTATGTTTGGTGGGCAATTTACTCGGTTGTACAGGGAGACGAGGTTAGCATATACAGTAAGCGACCCTCAAAATCCGAAAAAATTCCCTATTTACATTGCAGATCAAGATTTAGGAAATTGTATATTATCTTTTGACGACGGTTTAGATGGTTGCATAGAGGAAAACAATATAGATCATGAAGAGTCAGGTTACATGACCGAGGATATGTGTAGCACCGGTATCTGGAAAATGTTTTTTGACAGTGCCTTGTCTTGCGAAGGGGCTGGTGCAGGAGTGATTTTTGTGGCACCTAAAGAAAGGTTCGTTGTCCCTTTTTCTTACAGACTACAATGGGATATAGATTATACTAACAATGTATGTGAATATGAGGCCTTGGTCTTAGGATTAGAGGTTGCCAGGAGGCTAAAAATAAAAAACCTAGAGGTATACGGAGATGTGAAGTTGATAGTCAAACAAATAAATCGGCAATACCAAGCCAAGCATCCCAGATTAAGATCATATAGAAATTGTGCCTGGGATCTGATGGAAAAAAATTTCTCGTCTGTAAATGTCCACTTCATCCCATGCACAGAAAACTTACAGGTTGATGCATTAGCTAAAGCAGCTTCAACTTTCACTCCTCCTACAACCTTTAAATTGAAGTATCACATAGAGATAAGACACAGACCATCTATACCATATAATATCCAGCACTAGCAGGTTTTTGAGGATGATGAACAAATTAAGAATTTTCTTAGAGCAATAGGTGAATTTTTCGAAACTCATGCGGATCAAGAAAATCAGAATGACCATATATGGATTATGCAAGAAGGAGAGGACCCTCAAGATTTCCAAGACAAAATCACAAATCATTGCATGTTGGTCCTAAAAAATAACCAGATTCCGAAAGGACTGATCCCTCTGGAAAGACGGTTTGATCAAAACATCATACCTATAAAATCCACCTTACAACCCCAACCAGAAGAGGTTGAGGACTGTGACATAGGAACCAAATAAGAGTCCATGATGGTTAAAATATCTAAAATCCTCCCCCCTGAAATAAAAGGCAAGTATAAGGACCTACTCAGACAATTTAAAGACATTTTTTCCTGGTCTTACGACAAGTTAAGAACCTACGACACTACCGTGATCGATCACAAGATACCTCTAAAGCCTGGGGTCAAACCCTTTAGACAAAATCTTAGGCAAATCAACCCCATTTTATTGCCTGTGGTCGAGAGAGAAGTGAAGAAGCTTTTAGAGGCAAAAATTATAGTACCTCTGAGATATTCCGACTGGGTGGAAAACTTGGTCTCGGTCAGAAAAAAGAGTGGGGAAATTAGACTGTGCGTCGATTTCAGAAATCTAAATAAGCCCTCTCTTAAAGACAACTAATCACTGCCTAAAATGGATCACATGCTAGAAAAGGTAGTTGGGGCAAACATAATGTCTATGATTGACAGTTTCTCTGGATATAATCAAATTGCCATGAATGAACAAGATAAAGAAAAAAAAGCTTTTACTACCCCTTGGGGTACGTTCATGTATGATAAAATGTCTTTCGGTTTGATGAACGCAGGAGCCACGTTCCAACGCGCTATGGACATCGCTTTCATCGGAAAGAGGGATAAGTTCGTAGTCATCTATCTCGATGATTTAACGGTTTTCTCCAAATCCGATGAAGAGCATTTGGTACATCTTAAACAAACATTTGAAAAATGCCGCAGGTTTGGTCTGTCCTTAAACCCCAAAAAATCACACTTCGCCATGCAAGAAGGTAAACTTTTGGGTCATATTGTATCTAAGGATGGAATTAAGATTGATCCTAAGAGGGTTGAAGCGATAGACACTATAAACATTCCTAGAAATGTAAAATAAATTCAATCTTTGTTAGGAAAAATAATTTTTTTACGAAGATTTATCCCAAATTTCGTTGAAATTGTAAAATTGATCAAAGATATGCTAAAAATGAACAGCGAAGTAAAGTGGACAACAGAGGCCAAAGCTTCATTTGCACACATTAATAAATTCATAGCCGAGGCACCTGTATTGGCAAGCCCCGATTATCTAAAAGAATTTCTTATTTTCTCGTTTGCCTCCGAACACACGATTGTTGCGGTGCTCCTCCAAAAAAACGAAGAGGGTTTCGAACAGCCAATCGCCTTTTTCAGCAAGAGCCTCAGAGACGTAGAACTTAAATATGATATAATAGAAAAACAAGTGTACGCCATGGTAAAATCACTGAAGGCATTTAGAACATATGTATTACACTCCAAGATAATCGTGTACATACCTACAAGTTTTGTGAAAGATATTTTGGTACAACCAGACGGCGATGGGAAAAGAGGAAGATGGCTTGCCAAGATTCAAGAGTTTGACCTGGAAATCAAACATACTAAACTGATAAAGTGACAAGGTCTGGCCAAGCTTTTGGCTAAATAAAATCTCAGAGTTTTGGATATAAACTGCCTGCTAGAATGTGAGGAAGACATGAACATAAACGAGCTTGATGAATGAACAAATGCAATTAAGATCGAGGATAAGTTCATATCATCATAATGGTACAGAAACATAGTATCCTACCTATTGACTCTAAAATGCCCGAGTGAACTATCGCCATCAAAAGCTAGGACTTTAAAGCTTCATGCGGTTAAGTATTGTTTATTGCTGAAAATCAACTATATTGGAAAGACCCACTCGGTTTCTTGTTAATCTGCTTAGTCGAATCGGAAACAGAAAGGGTTATAAGTGAATTTCACGAAGGAGTGTGTGGAGGAAATCACGCTTGGAGGGCCACAGCTTACAAAATTTTGAGGGCTGGGTATTACTGGCCAAAACTTTTCTCAGACGTTAATGCCAAGGTCCGAGCCTATAACCCTTGTCAGCGATTTGCAGGAAAACAGAAACTCCCGACACTACCTTTAGTTCCGGTCAAAACTGAAGCCCCTTTTCAACAATGGGGGCTAGATTTTATAGGAGAGATTAATCCACATTCTAGCACCCAACACAAGTGGATCTTAACTGCCACAGACTACTTTACTAAATGGGTGGAAGCTATTCCAACCAAAAGGGCAACTGACTCGGTGGTAATAGATTTCTTAGAAGACAATATCTTGTCAAGATTTGGCTGCCCCCGAAAGATAGTCATAGATAATGCCCAAGCTTTCAAATCTATGACTATGATCAACTTCTACCAAAAGTATAATATCGTTCTTGTCCATTCTACAACGTACTACCCCCAAGAAAATGGATTGGCCGAGTCATCTAACAAGAGCCTGATCAATATAATTAAGAAAGTGTTGGATGAAAACAAAAATTCTTGGCATGTGCATTTAAAGTACGCCTTGTGGGCGAATCGCATAGGCACTAAAAATTCTATCTGCATTTCCCCTTTTCAGATGGTATATGGGACAGATGCGGTGTTACCTATAAATTTAGCACTCCCTGTGATGAAATTGTGGCAATATCAGAAAGAAGAACCTAATCATGTCACTAGGAGGATAAACCAGCTAATCGAGTTTCAACAGCACAGGGTCGAAGTAGATGAAAGGTTTCAGAATTATCAAGACGACATGAAGGCATTATTCGACCATAGGGCAAAGGACAGAGATTTCCTCCCAGGTGATTTAGTATTAAGGTGGGATGCAAGGAGGGAAGAAACAACGAAACATGGTAAATTCGATCACCTCTGGTATGGGCCATT
>ML787593.1:173232-199643 GCA_009831015.1 Picea engelmannii | reverse complement strand
ATATATAGAATTTTTTTTTTTACATATGTATATATATTTCATTACGCATTGCTATTTTGATTTTCTTTTCTTTTCGTAAATTTTCGGCACCTTTCAAAAAGCCTTGATAACCTTCATATTTTCCTTTTTACAGGATTCTAGCTACAAACTAAATGAGCAGGAGAAGTAAACAGAAAGTCATGTATCGGAAAATAATTTGGCTTAAACAGGTGATAAAAAAAAATTTGATAGTTTGGAAAGAAAATGAAACAGTAAGATAAAGGTGAGAAGTCCTAAAGTCTTGTTTTGAAGGGATCTCAAAGGAAACCAAGATAACCCCATAAGAATACAGCAATATCATCTAAAATAATAAATAAAGGAACATTTCCATGATTAAGCGTTTACAAAAGAATAAGACGAAATGAATAAGTCACCCAAAGTAAAACACCCCTGAAAAAGATTTTCAAGAGTCAGTTTTGATTTTTGACCCCTATTTTTCAATTCGTAGATCTCTATCTGTCACCCTTTTCTTTTTCGGGTTTACCTTTTGAAAAGCCAGCAGCTTTCCGATTTTGTATACATAGGGAGAAGGGATTACTTTTCAACCTCGAAAGCTTCAAAGCAGATTGTGAAAAGTAAGCTGGTCTTCACAACTCCTCGGTCCCTTACTAAACTAAGTGACACCTAAGTGATCTTGACTTTTTTAGGTTTTTCAATAGTTTCGGAGGATTGAGGCTTGCTCAAATTGAAAACTCCAAAAAATTAATTTTTCCCTTTCTCCCTGCGAACGAAGGTGTTGTGAAATTTAAGGGAAGGTTGGTACTGAGTAATCAAAGTAAGTTGGCAGACCTATAATGCAAAATATTACACAGATATCAGCCCTCATACAAACTGATTGCCCCCACTTTGCGCTCTAAAAAAACAAATTATAAGATAGGTGGTGAAAGGAAATTCAGAAATGATTGTCCCCATCTAGTCCAAAAGATGATGAAAGGAAATTCAGAAATGATTGCCCTCGTCTCAGCATTTAAATGCATAAATATATTCCGAAGTGGTGAAAGGAAATTCAGTCAAAAGGGCCAGATAACTTCACCGGGGTACTGAACAGGCTCGCTGGCAGTGAAGCAATATCTGAGATATCTGTAAGGTTGTTATACATGAATATCACTCTACTCTAGTAACCAAATTTTTCAAAACTCTATCTACACCCCAAGTTCAGACAGGGCTTCCTGATTAAAAACATATAATTTGTTTCTTTTGATGCAAACCGATAGCCACAAGATCTGTTGGGTCTCCTAGAACTGTTTCGATTATCTTAATGCAGACCTGAATTCAGTAACGAGAAGGAGAAAGTTGTGAAAGGGACTACAACTAAGTTTAAAAAGTATATGAGTTTTGAAAATCTTTTCGAAAGTAAAAAAAAGGAAGTCCCTTTCCCCTTCAGTATCCTGTTCTAAGGAATATCTTCATTGGATTAAAGCCATTAACTCCATTTACCCAATATAGGCACGTGGTCTATTGTTCTTCCCGTCTTGCAGGAAAACGGGATCCCTGGCTGGAGCCTATGTTGGAGCCGCCTTTGTTTTTTAGCCTTTTTTAATTTTTATATCTTAATGCTTGAAATTGAAAGCTGGTTTTGGTTTTTTCCTTTATTTTCCCCAAAATCTGAGAAGTCTCATCATGTAAGCAGCGACGATTGTCATACTCTTAAGGCATGATTTATTTTCCTTTAATTGTTTAAACGAGTCTCTCCTTTTTACCTCGAGATGTCACATGTCGGAAGTTATAGATCACATAGTTTACAAGTCTCGAGGGGCGAAACGGCGAAATAGTTTTAAAAAAAAAAAAGTTTACCCGGATCAGTACCGAGAGTAAAGATACTCTAAACCACGGTTAATAATCATCGGGATTTCATGTCTCGGCATTTCTAGCTCCAAAATTCTTACCTTCATAACCCCAACAGCCGAAACCGCAAGATTCTTGTTTTAGTAACCCAGGTTAATGTTAAAGGTAAAAATCTTAACCGCGGTTAAGCTCTGTCGGGAATTCGCAACCTGGCATGTTTTCCCTCAAAAGCTATACTTTTGAAGCCCTGATTCATGAAGTCACGATGTAAATAGAAACGAAATTAATTAAACACTTAATCCGGTTTTATCCTCCAATTTAATTAGATCATATCATCGCAATCTCGCAACTCGGCATACGAGCCTCCCGAAAGCTATACCTTCGAAGCCTCAAGTCGCGAAGTCGTGATATAAATAACAACGTAATTAATTAAATGCCTAATCATGGTTACGATTTTTATTAACCAAAGCTAATTATCGCAACCTCGGGTTTTAGAGGTTTAGGGTTAAAGTGAAATCTCCCAATGAGGCGAATGCCGAAAGATTAATTAACATTTAAAAAGGCCTGATTAATTAAGCTAAGCCATCATTTCCAGTGTTTTAATATGAAAATTAATGTTCAAAGTCTTCGAGGAAATTTTAAACTTTACTTGCGCCAACTTGCATTACGAACTGTCAAAATCTAGGACATTAATTGGAAACGAGGTCAATCGACAAGTAAGGATTTGGTTTTTATTTCTAAATTTATATTTAAGAATGATTTGACCGTTCTGTTCCTAAGGACGACCTAGTTTTAAATGGTCGAAGGCATGGATCTTTTATTTGTTGTCACAAATTTCATTCCTATTCTACCCAGAGAAAACCTTTCTAGAGCAAACTAATTTGTGTATGTATACATATTGTTATCGCAGGAGAGCTAAAGTAGAATCCCCCGCCATGGCCCCGCGAAAAGCGTTTAAAGCCACTGTTGAGGTTTCAGGACAAGGTTCAGACAACGTTTATGATACTTCACCTCGAAGTGTCGACTCTGTCAGGACATGGTCGTATATTTTTGAGGTTCTACAGTCCGAATTGGTAGATGTTTTGGATGATCCCAGTGACAATGAAAAAGACGACCTAATCACCTAATATAAGATCATCGTCCAGGCTCAAATGCATAAAGTAGCAGCTAGGCCACATCTACTCCCTTACTACGATATGGTCCAGTGGGCATTAGACCATGTAGATATACCAACCAGAACCATCGTCAACGAGCAGAGGGTCACCATTGGAACTTTCAGACCCGAACAATTGCAGGCTATGTACAAGTTGCCCATCATGTCAGACTTAGTATACAATGCTGAATTCCTCAAAAATTTTAAACAGAAGGAATGTGTGCAATACGACAAGAGTATGTCCAGTTTAATCAAAGATTGGGTTTCACACCCTGTGAAGTTCAGGGCGGACAGTAATGGTATATATTCAATATCTTCTCTGGAATCACATTTCAAATATGTAGCTATGATGACTTGCAGATTATATGGGAGAGAGGACACTACACATTTTTTCATTTAGTGGGTGCCTCTAATCCATTCAGTCACTGAAGGTTGTTCCTTCGACTAGGCTAAACTATTGTCTGATAGTTTTACCAGACAAGTTACAGAGTATCGAGAGCAGAAGGAGAGTGAAAAGATCGCTTCATTCTTTAGGTCTGCGTATATCATGGACGCCGTGTGTTTTCTAACGCCTTTTCCCTTAATGAGTTGGAGTTGGACTCCATCGAAAGCTGAGCCCATCCACATCTACCATTCAAAGCTGTGGGAAGATAAAGCTTCAGATTTTGTATATAAAATCTTTAACTAGGTAATGGTACCATTGCACGTCACTATCTTTGGCCACCCGCCACCCAGGATCTCAGACAGTATCGCAGTAAATATGAGCAGTATAGCTGATTGGTAGGTGGAAGTAGAATTTTCATATCTCAGGGTTTTCGGCGGTTCTATTCCTCTGCATGCCTTACCATTATTCATACCCGATAGGCTATCATGTCGTGAGATTTCCAGGAAAAACGTAATCGGTGGCGTAAGCAAGGAACTTAAGGGATATTCTAAGAAGGTATGGCCACATTTTCCTATTCATTTAAATTCCCATTCTTTGTTAGATTTCGGGCATGTTAAAGCTGAGGCAACAGCCTTGGAAGACCTGAAATTGGTTCATGTCGAATTCAAGAAGCACGATCCACATAGGGTCGTAAGTAACCACTTAGCCAATTGCAGGCTTAAAAGGTTTGAGCACGAAAATTCACCCTCGAATGACATTTTCTGAGGCACGAGACCTTATGCAGAGGTTTTGGCTCGGATACAAGCCCTGGCACCTGAAGAAAGGGTCGATGTTTTAAAATTCCAAGAGCATCGACGAAGTTGTCTTCCCCCATTATTGTGGGGTGAGAATCCAATAACAGCAGAGGTGCAACAAAAAGAAGCTGAAGGCTTAAAATATTCATCACCCAAACAAGAAGAACACCAGGACAGGGAAGAGAAAACTAGGAGCCCGAAACCAGAAATGAAAACTCTCGATCTGCCGAAAAAGCAGACTCCAATTGCCACTTCAGGCCAATCAGCTAAGCAAATCGGAGATCCCATCGCCTCCATTACCCCCTTAGAGTCAACTCAAGGGAACATAGACGCAAGGTGAATTTTCAATGAAGAATTGAGACCTATAAGGATGGAAGAGCTCCCTCCAAATGAGTTCTTTTTTGATAAAAAGAGAAAAGTTGTGGTAAAAAGAGAAATCTATCAAGAAGAAGGATCAATGGCCAAGAAATTTAAGGTGTTGACCGACGGGAAAGATAAGAAAAAAGAAGAGTTTGTGATATAAATAGCCGAGACATTAGGGGTGTTTGCTATGACAACCCAATTTTCAGTCAGGGTTTTGAAAAATCAGCTGAAGCGAAAGAATCGCCTCATCAAAACCTTAGAAGATAAACTAGCCACAGCAGAGGAAGTTGCCCAGGACCAAGCGAACACAGGAATAGAACAATAAAGAATGGCTGACAAAAAGGAAATCGAGTTGCTCAAAGCTAAGCTCGAACAAGCAGAGCTGGTAGCTCAGACTAGTCAAATACAGGTAGTCCAGCAAAGAGACTTGATTGAGCAGCTACAGGTTAGATTAGAGTTCACTGAAAGCCAAGTTATAAATATCGAGATATTCTAGTCCCAGGCTATGGATATTCAGAGAAGAGTTTCTACAGCCCAGTGAAGTTTACTTGCCAAGGTAAAGACAATTCGAGACAACTACCTACTTATTGATCAAGTATTGGAAAACTTATCTGTCAGAGAGAGAGAAGCTGGAGCAGCTTGGGTTGCATTTCAAGAGGCTGTAATAGCTACAACAAACAGGGAAGTGGCAAATAGTTTTGAGTTTTCCATTTCATAACAAACCTGAGGTAATATTTTGTTGAAAGAATGGGAACGCAGCATATCAGAAGGAAAATTGCAAGCCAAGAGGGTAAGGAAATCCTGGGAAGAGGCCTTTGGTTCTATAGATGGAAATCTGTTAGGCATTGATAGTGAGAGAAATGTTGAGTTACTGAACCAAATGAATATAGTGAAATTATCGCTTGATATAAATGAAAAAGAAGAAAGAGATTCGGCCGAAATCTCACAAGTAACTCTGGCAGACATAGTTCAAATAGATAAATGGATTATTAAACCAAATGTGTGATTGTGCACTATCGACACCCTAGACCGACAGATGGAAGAAAGGTTACCACAATTAGTCAGAGATTGTTATATTCTTGAGGCCAATTGTCAAGCGGAACCTTCTAGGTTAATATCTCCGCTGGTGGAAAAATGTGTCACTTGTACTGAGCATGCAAAGGGGTAGGCTTTTGGCACCAAATAAAGACAAAGATAAAGAAATGAAACGATTGATCTCCTTCTTGTTGTAACTGAAAATCCTGGAACGATTGAGATTCCATCATATGTAAATCTGTATAAATATACAATAGAAGGAAGGAACAAGGGCTGGACCTTTTTGGGTCGATTGTAATAGAGTTTTTCTCCCTCAAGAATTAATAAAAGCAAATCCGAAGATTCTCGATTCCATCACAACTGTGTTATGAGTTTGTTTTCTTGTATTTCATATTTTATTTCATTTCATATATATATTTCATGAATGCTTCGCTATAACTTAGTACAACCTCTACTATAGTGAATAAATTTCAGTTTTCTATATTGTTTACCGTTTTTCCTCTGTACCGGCTATCAGCAGGTATAAGACCAGTGAACACTTTAGATTTCTATATATATTTTATGCTTCATCAGGTTATTTCTTTATCTTTTTCTTCCTCTGTTTACAAGTGAGATTCTCCCTCGATAGGAGGCTTACATGATAGACATCTTAATGTTTTCTTACACCTCATACACATTTATTAAAATATAACTTAGTTATGGGAAAGGGCCTTTGGTTTGCACCATGTTTTCACTACTGGAGCTATAACTCTCCTTTATACGACCGAAATCGAGACAGCATCTAAAAAGTATTGATATTTTCTTACCATTTTGTTCCTCTATGACTATCCCTGTGACAAGACAGCCTAATATCCAACCCGGACTATCTGATCAAACACATATTGCCTTGAATCTTTTTGATACTATTATTAAAACAACCACTACCCAGGTGGAACTTGAACGTTCGTGGGCAACGATTGAAAGGGACATAAACATCTAGGAATAGTTGGAAGCTAGACATCAACTTAGAAATCATCCCTAGCTTGACACTTCTTCCGAAGGTTGACACTTCTTCCTTCTCTACCCCTTACTCACTTTTAGATGCCTAGCCACTGTACTTCTAAGACTTAAGTACAGACTCTGGAACAACAGTATGCAGACCAAGTTCTCATCAAAAGGTTCATAGGGGCATTGTAATATCCTCAAGGATGAGCCCCATTTGTATTTATTAATTGCAAACGTGTTTTATAGGCTGGTGAGTCGAGTTATAATAAGCTAGGACACTAATTTGGGGATTAGGTCGGAGAACCTAGGTGGTAAAGGCTAGGAATCTGATTTTGTATATGTAATTATGCAGATCATTAATAAAATATAAACATGGTTGTGTGTAGACCGACCATGAAGAAAGAGTGATGGGGGACTAAGCTTCCACAAGGTTGGGTAAGGGAGAAGGCTAAGTATGTGGGCCTAGGGGATAAGCTAGGGGGATTACCTCTAAAGGGGATAATAATTTATTATTATTTCCTGAAGGCTAAGGTGGACATGTTGAGTGTTGTCCTAAATTTATGTAAAAGGAACGTGTGCTAAGTGGAACTCATGCGGCTCCAGGAAGACAAGTGACGAAATGGGCGCATGCAGTTAAAATATGAAGTGTCAACTATGTTGGGGGTGGTGAGTCATTCTTCCAACCTCAGAGTGGGTTCTTCCTCCATTCGGTCGTCCACTATCTAAACTATGTGGCCGATGTGTCTGATCTCGAGATGCCTCATGCACATTTGAAACCGGAAGCTTGTGATGTTTTCTTGAGAAGCCGATACACCCTCAGTTTGAACCCATTTTTCCTCTGCACTCGAACCTTGTGTGTTTTCCTCTGGTCACGCATCCTGAAACTCGTGAGAACCTGTGGGAAAACTAACGGACTGAGCCACGGCTTTCATGAATCCCGAGCATTTTGTATATGTCTGTGTTGTGTGGTGTCGTAATTGTGGGTTGTTGTGGCCACGCAGTTCCTAGACTGAGTGTGGCTTGTTTCCTTCTATCATTCTTGTGTGAATGAGTGTTGAATTGTTACTGTTGTCCTCACCTGGCTGGAGCTGAGTCAAGGAATTTGATGAAGAAGAGGGTTGTCAAGCCCATGGTAGAAGAGGCAGGTTTGCAGGCCTGTAAGAAACTCTCTCCATGTGAGAGAGTCTATTGAGAAGTGGTTTTCTCCTAGAGAGAGTCTAGCACCGGCTATGGAGCTCTGAGAATTCTTGACCCATCCTATTCTTGAGACCCAGAGATGGAGGTGAATCATCGATGGACTATTCTTGTGAAGGTGTATACTCTCGGGTGGAACAGGCATGTGGGGAATAAGAGTTTGTGAGTAGTGGGCATAAGAAGCCTCCTGGAGAGAATCCTTCTGGTTTCTCTGTGCATTTTTCCTATAACCTCAGCCTAGTCTAGGAATCTCTTTCCTTGGGTGGAGCGTATTCCCAGCTTAGGGGTGACCCACTGTTGAGCATGATGAGCAGCGTGGTCTATGGCTGGAAGGTTCATGGAAGGTCTGCACATAGTTGGTGGTATTCTAATAAAAGATAAGTACCACTTTTATGTTCATTTAGATGTTATGTAATGGTACATATGTTGTAATTGATGAGTATCGCTTGTATATGTTGTATATGTTGCATGTGTGGCCTTACTGTTATTTTCTCATTATTATGTTATATATATGTAGAATAGTCATTCTATGTTTATATGGATGTGTATGTTTTTCCGCAAGTATCTTTGTGTGTCATAGCCCAATAGTTTAAGGTTGGATCTTTCATAGATCAGAATAGAGCAGTAGAGTTGCAAGAGTAGTGGCATTGCCCGCCTGTTGGTGGTTGAGGATGTTACAATATGGTATCAGAGCCATGGTTACAGCATTGATCCTGGATGGGCCATGTTAGTGGAAGTTGAAGTAAGAGTTTCAGAAAGAATTGTTGTTGAGGTAGACAAAATTCGAGTTCTGACCCATGGTTTTAATGTTGAGCCTGGATGGGCTAGATAAGTGGTCATTGGACTCAAAGTTTAAGGTGTAAATTTTGTCTGGAGAAACCAATTTTGAACCTCAGAATGTTCCTGAGTGTCAAGAGGTTACTTTGGCCATGTTAAGAAGCTTAGGAGGAGTAGTGGTGTCACAAAACCACGACAGAAGTGGTGTTGGGCCGCAGAGTAATGTGGACCTTAGGATCTGTTCGGGAGAAGGAGAATCTTTAACGACCATCAAATATGGTATTGTTGCAAGGCAGTTAGCCATGAATTCGTTTGGAAATCCATAGAGTAATAGAGTTTGTTTTGTGTCATAGGATCTGTTCAGAAGGAAGGGAAATCCCTTACGACCGTCAGATTTGGGGAAGTTGCAGAGGATTTAACTCGGAAGCCCTTCAAACTTCGTGACTTCAATGAATTATGATGTCAGAAACAAGAGAAGGGTCGAAGCCCAAAGCTCCGAAGTGGGTCTACACCGTAGATCTGGAGAGGAGAGCTCAACCGTTGGATCAAGCCAGTGTTAAAAGGTCAAACGCATTAGTGAAGGGATAAATCTCCCGAAGAGCCGAAGTAATGAGTCATGATGATGTCACTTGGATGGACATGGACACATGGTATGTGTCCCACGTGTCAGTGGGTTTCGAGCCTGTGGCAGGTTGAAATGCCATATGGAACGTGACATGTGACACCCATCTGATTGGGCCACAAGTCAGTCGCTAGTATTCCTCCATGTGGCACTCCATATGAGGATGGTTAGTGGGACCTGAGGTTACATAATGAAGTTAAAGGTCAGAGGACCCACAGTGGCGTTGATCACGATACACCAAGATCAACGACCAGGAGGCATTGTGGGGACCCAAGTTGCACGGGAGTTAATTCTCCAAGGCGGTCTCACAATCCAAATTGTAGTTTCACCTAGGGGTTACGTGTCAGCATTAGAAGAATTACGGGATGAAAGGCAGGTTACTCCAAACCACCATTGCATGCCCCCGCAATTGGAAAACGTTAAGTGATGTGATGTAATAATGTCAAAAAAGGTGACATGGGAATGTTCAAATATTAACAGTTCGGATGTGTGGATGTGAGATCCTTTGAAGCTCCGAAGTCCCGAAGACCCAAAGTTTTGGAACTCAGACTCCTGAGGTTCCATAGTAAGTGTCAGTTGTTGGATGTTGAGTAGACGTGGACGGTTGATCCGGCCTACTTCGCGAGTTCGGTAATCTAGAACTCCGGGAGATTTTTGTGTTGTGCTTTGAAAACTTCTGAAGCCGAAGTCCCGGGTAAGCACCTATTGATCTAGTGCTTGATCATGGCCCATGGTCGCATGGGTCGGGGGTTGAGAGAACAGGGGCTAGTGCTAAGAAGGGAAAAGGGTTAGGAAGGAAGAAGTTGGGTTTCCTCTAGTTCGAACCCGCATCAAAAGAATACTGAAGACCTGGAACTTTGTTATAAGGTCAACCAAAGATCTAAGAGCCATCAGCTAAGAGAAAAGCAATTGTTGCACAAGAAGTTCATCGAAAAAGAAGCACAAGTTTTAAAGGATCATAGCTTTCTACTCAAGGCTCAGAATTGAGCAAGGAAGCTTTGATTAGGAAGGTCTCGGAAAGAGGAATCCAGATGTAATGGTGACATTAAAACATAAAAAGTGTTATAGATGTATTCAGATAGAAGAAAGAAGGTGAGAGAGAGAATTATTGGTCTTTAGATGAATTTTCATTGTAATGTGTCTATGAAAGACAAGAGTTGTAATCATGTTTTTTTTTCTGAAATGAATAGAACAGAGAAAATTGATCCAATTGTACAGTGTTGATATTGTTTCATAGTTTACTGTTATTATGTGTTTTGTGAACGTATGATGTTCTTGGTGAGTGAATGAGTTTGCAAAGAAATTGAATAAGTTTCAAGTGTTCTCTTCTGTAAGATATGCAAGGTGTGCATATCAAGCGCAAGGAGTGCGTATAGAGGAAACTTGTTTTTCGAAGGGCTCAAGAAGACGAGTGTAGAGTGTGCCAGGAGGGCACCAGAAATTATTTTGGAAGACGCAGAAGGGTCAATTCCCTTTGAGACTGAGTAAGTCATTCAACACTTGAAATCTCGGGAGAGGTAGCGAACCGTCGATCTTAAGGAAGATCGAACCGTTGATTCATTTCATCGGGAAATTAGAAATTGGGAGTTCAGAGAATGAAGAAAGTTGCTCTCGAAAATCCCGAAACGTGAACATTCGATTCGCGAGGAGAGATCTAGACCATTGAATCATGGCGAGTGTGAGTCTTTGATCTGATGCACGTGAATTTCATGAAGTCGGAATTTGGAAAGGGGAAGAGAACTATTTTCTGATTTCACAAACCGCGAAGTCTCGATTCACAAGAAAGGATCCACACCATTGGATTATGAGGAGCTATGAGTCATTGGATTTGACTCACGTGAATTTTGGAAAACAAGAGATCGGAAGAAAAGAGGGGAACTAGTTTTCGAAACCTCGAAACATGTATTGTCGATTCGCAAGGAATTGATCTAGACAATCGAACCAGGAAAGTTGTGGACCGTTGATTGGAGGCGAACGGAGTTCAGGAGGTTGAACCTCAGGGGAAAGGAGGAGAGATAATCCTCGAAGTTAGTGAAGGGTAAAGTCTCGTACCACTCGGAAGTTGGGCCCCAGGTCATAGCTAGAGGTCACGCCAATGGAAGTTAATAGAAGAGCTAGCATGCGCTAGACTCTTATTTTGGATTTCAGGGATAGAGAGAGTCGAGGGTGACTCATATAGAAATACTCGATACGCGAAATCTCGGAACTCCTTTTGGATAGGCACGTGGTCATAACCAGTGGTCACGTAGAGAAAGATTTTGCCCGCCACTAGTTCTCGCAGGTGAGGTTTCGTGCAAGGCCTGTGGATTTGTTTCATGGAGGTTCTAGTAGGGACCCGAAGAGATGCCTGACTTCCGAGAGTTGAAGATCCATTGATCACGAGGTTAGCAGACCTCATTGAGGTGGGGGAACTGCGTCGAAAGTGCTCAGGGCAGGAATAATCATGCACAATTATCATAATGGGAGCACAAGAAGATTAAGGAATATGGGAATAATTGAATACTTATGGGATCAACAAGAAAAAGTTTTATAGGGAGAAAGAAGTTGTTGTAATTTTTGTGGAAGCAAGTATGTTATGGTTGGTTGGGTCAGCCAGAGGAAAGGATGCTTGCATGTTTGCAAGTGTTGTTGGTGATGTTGTTGCAGAAGGAAGGAAGCAATAGAGGTCTAAAGTGTTGGTTATAAGTTTGATAAAAGAAGCATGAAAGCTTCTACTGCAATCAGATATTCAGGTAGTATAAAATTTATTAATGGAAGTCATGCAGGTATGAGTTTTTATTACTCTTTTTGCATAATTATTGAAAGGAAATTTAGGTAAGAATTTCCTCAGCCAGAGTTATTATATAAAATCACATGATTATATTATCGAATGCATACCATTAGATGTGGTAAAAGCTGGAGACTTGTATTAATTCAAAGCTTTTTAGCTTATGAATGCACACACTGACACACTAGAATGTCATGTTAATTTGGTTATGGGGTAATAACCAAAGAAAATTAAAAGATAAGAACTTGTTATAAGAATGAATGCCAGTAAGATAGTCATGTATGAGACCAGGGCATGGTTGGATATGGAAAGGTTATGAGCCACACAGGTACTAAAATCTTCCTACTTTTAAATAAAACTTGGGTTGCAACCTTTTTGCTGGCACTAATGAACACCACAGAATTATATTCTTGGTGTAGTGTTTGGGTCGAAAAGGAAGGCATCAAATTAATTGGGAAGACAATAGGAAGTGTGTGGATAATGTGTCAACACATTGGCTAGAATTCCAACTCAGATGGTGAGATATATGACTGAGATAAAGAGCATTATGTAATTCAATGCAAGGTGCACTGAATAAGTATGCATTGAGAATTGCACTCATGCATAGTAAGTGATAGAATTGTATACTAAATGCAATGGTTGAATATGTTTTGTAAGTACATGCATATATATTATTGCATGGAAACAATTATACTAATGGCGGAAATGTTGCTAACTCATGAAGTTGAGAACATTTTAGGAACTGTTAAACATTGACACAGGAAAGTTGCAAGCCAGGTAGTCACGGGAATAGAGACTACAACAAATTTTATGTTTAGAAAATTGAAATAATAAACTTACTGCTATTAATTATGAACATGCATATGCATAGAATGATGAGTCATTCTATTTTGTCAAGTTGTTTGGTAATTGTGATTGAATTGCTAGGTGCAGGCAATTCTAAGATCATTGCATAAGGTGTTGTACATGTTGAATTATGATGTACAGAAAATACTGACAATTTGTTGGCTGTATGCAAGAGGAAGCATTACAGGAAAAATGGTATGCAGTTTGGTGTCTGTGGAAAACCACAAGGATGGTTGTATTCATAATATGACAACAACCAAGATGAATTATGAAATGGAATTTCCTGTTTTGGGGAAAAAGTTGAATTCCTTTTTGAACTAAGTTGGAGTTCCTAAATGAATTCTTTTATGTTTTCTCATGATAACAAGTGGGTGATGCAAATGAGATGATGTTGATTAAAGTTAGAATGTTGATTACAAAGAGTAGCTCGAGAAGATGCCGATTGGAAATCTTTGAGGGCAGTTGGAACTCCGGGAGCCATGGTGCTCTGAGTCTTCCTGAGCCGGCAAGTTGTTGAAGCCCAAGGAAAGGGAGGTGTAGCAGCCGATGCACTATGTGACAGTGAAGGTGTACACTCTTGGGGTGGGACAAGCATGTGGGGAATGAGAGACCATTGGTTGGAGTGTTGTTGAGGTTTGAATGGTTGGAGTGCTATTGAGGTTTGGTACCTTGGCCTAGACCATGTGGATATAGATTGTGGACCTTAGCTATCTTGGGAATCCATTGCACCGATGGAGTCATATCTCTTCTCAGGGGTGGAAGGTCTTCTCAAATCAAAAGATAAGTACAATTATCTAATTATTGTATGTTGTATACAGGTTATAATGTTATTAGAATTGTCTGTATATACATATATATACATTGCATATATGCTTGCATTACCTGCATCCATGACTATACATAATGTGTTTCATATCTCATTGCTTAAAGAATATATACCTGATGCTAATCATGTAATCAATTGGAATGTGATTCAGGTGGAGTAAGAAGGTGTGTTGCAAGTGCATCTGATGCACATATTGGACTGGAAGAGCAAACAGATCTGGAATCGAGCCATAGGGCTTGTAAAGGTCCAGTTGACCTAGTACGGTCCTGAGGATGCGACATGGGATAATGAGGATGTTGTGTGGGCAGAATACCCGCATCTTTTTGAAGATTTGGGAAATCTTGTTGATGATGTGTAAAGAGTTGCACTGAGGACAGTGCAAAAATAAGGGGAGGGGATTGTAATATCCCCTGGTAGTGCCCCAATTTTATTATGAATTGTAATCATGTTTATAGGCTAGTTAACCAAGTGTATATAAGATGGTGGGCTTATGTTTTTATTAGGCTAGAGAGTCAAAGTGTTAAAGGCCAGGAGCCTGAATTTGTATATGTAATTATGCAGATCATTAATAAAATATAAACATCGTTGTGTGCAGACCAACCACGAAGAAAGAGTGATGGGGGACTAAGCTTCCACCGGGTTGGGTAAGGGAGGAGGCTAAGTGTGTGGGCCTAGGAGATAAGATAGGGGGCTTACCTCTAAAGGGGATAATAATTTATTATTATTTTCTGAAGGCTAAGGTGGACATGTTGAGTGTTGTCCTAAGTTCTTGTAAAGGGAATGTGTGCTAAGTGGAACTCATGTGACTACAGGAAGACAAGTTTCAACCTGGGCACATGCAGTTAAAAGATGAAGTGTCAGTTGTGTCGAGGGGGAGGAGTCATTCTTCCAACCTCTGCATGAATTTGGTGGGGATTCGACCATTCAGATTTTGAACCCGTTTTTCCTCTGTAATCGACCTCTGCGTTGTTTCCTGGTCATGAACCCATTGAGAACCCATGGGAAAACCGATGGAATAAGCCATGTATTTCATGAAGCACGATCATCCCGTATATGTCTGTGTCGTGTGGTATCATAACTATGGGTTGTTGTGGCCACATTGTTCCTGAACTAGGTGTGGCTTGTTGCCTTCTATCATTCATGAGTGAATGAGTGTTGAACCATTACTATCATCCTCACCTGGCTGGAGCTAAGTCGAGTAATGTGCTGAAGAACCAGGTTCTCAGGCTCATGGTAGAAGAGGCAGGTTGTCAGACCTATGAGCAACTCTCTCCAAGTGAAAGAGTCTGATGGGAAGTGGTTTTCTCCCAGAGAGATTCCAGCACTAGCTATAGAGCTCTAAGAATTCCTAATCTGGCCTATTGCTAAGACTCGGAGAGGGAGGTGAACCACCGATGGACTTTTCTTGTGAAGGTGTATACTCCAGGGTGGAACAGGCATGTGGGGAATGAGAGTCTGTGAGTAGTGGGCATAACAAGGCTCCTGGAGAGAATCCTTCTGGTTTCTCTGTGTAGTTTTCATGTAACCTTAGCCTAGTCTAGGATCCCCTACCTTAGGTGGAGCTTAGTCCTAGCTCGGGGGTGACCCACTGTTGAGTGTGATGAGCAGTGTGGTCTATGGTTGGGAGGTTCGTGGAAGGTCTGGACGTAGTTGGTGGTCTTCTAATAAAAGATAAGTACCACTTTTATGTTCATTTAGATGTTGTGTAATGGTACATATGTTATAATTGATGAGTATCGCTTGTATATGTTGTATATGTTGCATGTGTAGGCTTACTATTATTTACGCATTATTATGTTATATATATGTAGAATAGTCATTCTATGTTTATATGGATGTGTATGTTTTTCCGCAAGTATATCTGTGTGGCATAGCCCATTAGTTTAAGGTTGGAGTTGTCATAGATCATAATAGAGCAATAAAGTTGTAGGAGTAGTGGAATTTCCTAGCCTGTTGGTGGTCAAGGATGTTACAATATGGTTTCAGAGCTTTAAAGGCTAAGTTAAGGTTGTGTAGGTGGCATTTCTCGGCCTGTTGGTGGTCGGGGATGTTATAATATGGTATTAGATCCATGGTTACAACACTGAGCCTGGATGGGCCATGTTAGTGGAAGTTGAAGCAAGAGTTTCAGAAAGAATTGTTGTCGAAGTAGACAAAATTCGAGTTCTGACCCATGGTTGAAAACACTGAGCCTAGATGGGATGGATAAGTGGTCATTGGACCCAAGGTTTAAGGTGTAAATTGTGTCTGGAGAAACCAATTTTGAACCTTAGAATGTTCCTGAGTGCCAAGAGGTTACCTTGGTCGTGTTAATAATCTCGGGAGGAGTAGTGGTGTCGTAAAACCACAACAGAAGTGGTGTTGGGCCGCATAGTAATGTGGGCCTTAGGATCTGTTCGAGAGAAGGAAAATCCTTCACGACTGTCAGATATGGTAATGTTGCGAGGAAATTAGCCATGAATTCCTTTGGAAATCCACAAAGTAACTGAGTTTGTTTTGCGTCATAGGATCTGTTCAGAAGGAAGGGAAATCCCTAACGACCGTTAGATATGGGAAGGTGCAGAGGAGTTAACTTGGAATCCCTTCGGACTTCACGACTTCAGTGAAGTTTGATGTCAGAAACAAGAGAAGGGATGAAGCCTGAAGCTCCGAAGTGGATCTACACCGTAGATCTGGAGAGGAGAGCTCGACCATTGGATCAAGACAGTGTTAAAAGGTCAAACGCAGTAGTGAAGGGTGAAATCTCTCGAAGAACTGAAGTAGTGAGTCATGATGACGTCACTTGGATGGACGTGGACACATGGTATGTGTGCCATGTGTCAATGGGTTTCAAGCCTGTGGCAGGTTGAAATACCATATGGAATGTGACGTGTGACACCCCTCTGATTGGGCCACGAGTCAATCGCTAGTATTTTTCCACTTTGCACTCCGTATGAGGATGGTTAGTGGGAGCTAAGGTTACACAACAAAGTTAAAGGTCGGAGGACCCAAAGTGGAGTTGATCACGATACACCAAGATCAATGGACAAGAGGCATTGTGAGGACCCAAGTTGCACGAGAGTTAATTCTCCAAGGCGGTCCCGAAATCCAAACCATGGTTTCACCTAGGGGTTACTCAGCATCAGACGAATTGCGGGATGAAAGGCGGGTTACTCCAAACCACTATTGCATGCCTCCGTAATTGGAAAACATTAAGTGATGTGACGTAATGATGTCAAAAAAGGTGACATGGGAATGTTCAAAGATTAACAGTTCGGATGTGTGGATGTGAGATCCTTCGAAGGTCCGAAGTCCCGAAGACCCAAGGTTCTGTAACTTAGATGCCTGAGGTTCCATAGTAAGTGTCAGTCGTCGTATGCTGAGTAGACGTGGATGGTTGATCCTCCCTACTTCACGAGTTCGATAATCTGGAACTCCGAGAGATTGTTGTGTTGTTCTTTGAAAACTTTTGAAGCCGAAGTCCCAGGTAAGCACCTATTGATCTAGCGCTTGATCACAGCCCATGGTCGCGTGGGTCGGGAGATGAGAGAACAAGAGCTAGTGCCCAAAAACTGGGTTAAAGAAGGGAAAAGTGTTAGGAAGGAAGGAGGTGGGTTTCGTCTGGTTCGAACCCGCATCAAAAGATTATTGAAGACCTAGAACTTTTTGATAGGGTTCAACAAAGATCTAAGAGCCATTAGCTCATATAAAAGAGATCATTGCACAAGAAGTGCATCGAAAAAGAAGCACAAATTGTAAAGGATCGTAGCTTTCTTCCCAAGGCTCATAATTGAGCAAGGAAGTTGTGATTGGGAAGGTCTCGGAAAGAGGAATCCAGATGTAATGGTTACATTAAAACATAAAAATTTCTAGAGATGTCTTCATATAGAAGAAAGAAGGTGAGAGAGATACTTCTTGGTCTTTAGACGAATTTTCATTGTAATGTGTCTGTGAAAGACAAGATTTTTTATTTATTTTTTATTTATTTTATTTTCTGAAATGAATAGAACAGAGAAAATTGATCCAATTGTACAGTGTTGATATTGTTTCATAGTTTATTGTTATTATGTGTTTTGTGAATGTATGATGTTCTTGGTGAGTGAATGAGTTTGGGAAGAAATTGAATAAGTTTTAAGTGTTCTCTTCTGTAATATATGCAGGGTGTGCATATCAAGCGCAAGGAGTGTGTATAGAGGAAACTTGTTTTTCGAAGGGCTCAAGAAGATGAGCGTAGAGTGTTCCAGGAGGGCACCAGAAAGTATTTTGGAAGACGCAGAAGGGTTGAGTCCCTTTGAGAGGTAGCGAACCATCAATCTCAAGGAAGATCGAACCGTTGATTCCTTTCATCGGGAAATCAAAAATCGAGAGTTGGGAGAATGGAGGAAGTTGCTCTCGAAAACCTCGAAACGCGAACATCTGATTCACGAGTAGAGATCTAGACCATTGAATCAAGGCGAGTGTGATTTGATGATCTGACACACTTGAATTTCATGAAGTCATAATTTGGAAAGGGGAAGAGAATTGTTTTCTGATTTTGTGAACCACGAAGTCCCGATTCACGAGAAAGGATCCACACCATTGGATTACAAGGAGTTATGATTCGTTGGATATGACTCACGTGGATTTTGGAAAACTAGAGATTGAAAGAAAAGAGGGGAACTGTTTTCTGAAACCCCGAAACGTGAATTGTTGATTCGCAAGGAATTGATCTGGATCGTCGAACTCGAAAAGATGTGGATCGTTAATCTGAGGCAAACGAAGTTCGGGAGTTCAAACCTTGGGAGAAAGGAGGAGAGATAATCCTTGAAGTTCGCAAAGGGTAAAGTCTCGTAGCGCTCGGAAGTTGGGCCCCAGGTCATAGCTAGAGGTCACGCCGGTGGAAGTTAAGAGAAGAGATAGCATGCGCTAGACTCTTATTTAGGATTTTGGGGATAGAGAGAGTCGACGGTGATTCATATTGAAACACCTGGTACGTGAAATCATGAAACTCGTTTTGGATAGGCGCGTGGTCATAGTCAGTGGTCACATAGAGGAAGCTTGCGCCCACCGCTATTTCTCGCGGATGAGGTTTCGTGCAAGGCCTGTGGATTTGTTTTGTGGAGGTTTTAGTAGGGACCCGAAGAGCTGCCCCAGCTCCGAGATTTGAAGATCCATTGACCGGGAGGTCAGCAGACCCCGCTAAGGTGGGGGAACTGCATCAAAATTGCTCAGTGCAGGAATAATCATGCATAGTGATCATAGTGGGAGCACAAGAAGATTCAGGAATCCGGGAAGAACTGAATACTTCTGGGATCAGCAAGAAAAAATTTTATAGGGAGAAAGAAGTTGTTGAAATTTTTGTGGCAGCAAGTATGTTATGGTTGGTTGGGTCAGCCAAAGAAAAGAATGCTTGCATGTTTGCAAGTGTTGTTGGTGAAGTTGTTGCATAAGGAAGGAAGCAACAGAGGGTTGAAGTGTTGGTTATAAGTTTGATAAAAGAAGCATGAAATCTTCTACCGCAATCAGATATTCAGGTAGTATAAAATTTATTAATGGCAGTCATGCAAGTATGAGTTTTTATTACCCTTTTTACATAATTGTTGAAAGGAAATTTAGGTAAGAATTTCCTCATCCAGAGTTATTATATAAAATCACA
The DNA here is from genome assembly GCA_009831015.1 of Picea engelmannii. Lineage (NCBI taxonomy): Eukaryota > Viridiplantae > Streptophyta > Pinopsida > Pinales > Pinaceae > Picea > Picea engelmannii. The sequence continues at coordinate 180,459 of ML787593.1, read as the reverse complement.
TGATTATATTATTGAATGCATACTATTGGATGTGGTAAAGGTTGGAGGCCTGTATTAATTCAAATCTTTTTAGCTTCTGAATGCACACACTGACACAGTAGAATGTCATGTTAATTTGGTTATGGGGTAATAACCAAAGAAAATTAAAAGATAAGATCTTGTTATAAGAATGAATGCTAGTAAGATAGTCATGTATGTGACCAAGACACGGTTGGATATGGAAAGGTACGGATATGTAAAGGTTATGAGCCACACAGGTACTAAAAGATTCCTACTTTTAAATAAAACTTGGGCTACAACATTTTTGCTATCACTAATGAACATCACAGAATTATATTCTTGGTGTAGTGTTCGGGTCGAAAAGGAAGGCATCTAATTAATTGGGAAGACAATAGGAAGTGTGTGGAGAATGTGTCAACACATTGGCCAGAATTCCAACTCATGGATGGTGAGATACATGACTGAGATAAAGAGCATTATGTAATTCAATGCAAGGTGCACTGAATAAGTATGCATTGAGAATTGCACTCATGCATAGTAAGTGATAGAATTGTATGCTAAATGCAATGGTTGAATATGTTTTGTAAGTACATGCATATATATTATTGAATGGAAATAATTATACTAATGGCGGAAATGTTGCTAACTCATGAAGTTGAGAACATTTCAGGAACTGTTAAACATTGCAACAGGAAATTTGCAAGCCAGGTGGTCACAGGAATAGAGACTACAACAAATTATGTTTAGAAAATTGAAATAATAAACTTACTGTTATTAATTATGAACATGCATATGCATAGAATGATGAGTCATTCTATTTGGTCAAGTTGTTTGGTAATTGTGATTGAATTACTAGGTGCAGGAAATTCTAAGATCATTGCATAAGGTGTTGTACATGTTGAATTATGATGTACAGAAAATACTGACAATTTGTTGGTTGTATGCAAGAGGAAGCATTACAGGAAAAATGGTATGTAGTTTGGTGTCTGTTGAAAGCCACAAGGATGGTTGCATTCATAATATGACAACAACCAAGATGAATTATGGAATGGAATTTCCTGTTTTGGGGAAAAAGTTGAATTCCTTTTTGAACTAAGTTGGAGTTCCTAAATGAATTCTTTTGTGTTTTCTCATGATAACTAGATGTGGGTGATGCAGATCAGATGATGTTGATTAAAGTTATAATGTTGATTAAAGAGAGTAGCTCAGGAAGATGTTGATTGGAAATCTCTGAGGGTAGTTGGAACTCCGAGAGCCACGGTGCTCTGAGACTTCCTGAATCAGCTTGTTGTTGAAGCCCAAGGAAAGGGAGGTGTAGCAGTCGATGGACTGTGTGACAGTGAAGGTGTACACTCCTGGGGTGGGACATTCATGTGGGGAGTGAGAGATTGTTGGTTGGAGTGTTGCTGAGGTTTGGTACCTTGGACTAGACCATGTGGATATGGATTGTGGACCATGGCTATCTTGGGAAGCCATTTCCCAGATGGATTCATAGCCCTGCTCAGGGGTGGAAGGTCTTCTCAAATCAAAAGATAAGTACAATTCTCTAATTATTGTATGTTGTCTATTTTGTATACAGGTTATAATGTTATTTGAATTGTCTATATATACATATATATACTTTGCATATATGCTTGCATTGCTTGCATTACTTGCATCCATGATTGTACATAATGTGTTTCATATTTCATTGCTTAAATAATAAATACTTAATGCTAATCATGTAATCGATTGGAATGTGATTCAGGTGGAGCAAGAAGGCATCTTGCAAGTGCATCCAGTGCGCATATTTGACTAAGAAAGGAAAGCAACTATGGAATCGATCCATAGGGCTTGTAAAGGTCCAATAGACCTGGTACGCTTCCGAGGACGCAACATGGGAGCATAAAGATGCTATGCGGGCAGAATACCTGCATCTTTTTGAAGATTTTGGAAATATTGTTGATGATGTGTGAAAGTTGCACTGAGGACAGTGAAAAAATAAGGGGAGGGGATTGTAATATCCCCAAGGACAAGCCCCAGTTGTATTTATAAATTGTAAACATATTTTGTAGGCTGGTGAGATGAGTTATAATAAGCTAGGAGGATTATTTGGTGATTAGGCCGAAGAGCCTATGTGTTAAAGGCTAGGAGTCTAATTTTGTATATGTAATTATGCAGATCATTAATAAAATATAAACATTGTTGCGTGCAAACCGACCACGAAGAAAGAGTGATGGGGGACTAAGCTTCCACAAGGTTGGGTAAGGGAGGAGGCTAAGTGTGTGGGCCTAGGGGTTAAGCTAGGGGGCTTACCTCTAAAGAGGATAATAATTTTTTATTATTTCCTGAAGGCTAAGGTGGACATGTTGAGTGTTATCCTAAGTTCTTGTAAAGAGAACATGTGCTAAGTGAAACTCATGCGGCTCCAGGAAGACAAGTGTCGACCTGGGTTCATGCAGTTAAAAGATGAAGTGTCAGTTGTGTTGGGGGTGGTGAGTCATTCTTCCAATCTCCATGTGGGTTCATCCTCCATTCGGTCGTTCGTTGTCTGAACTGTGTGGCCAATGCGTCTGATCTTGGCATGCCTCACGCAACTCTAAAATTGGAAGCCTGTGATGTTTTCTTGAGAAGTTGATACACCCTCAGTCTGAACCTGTTTTTCCTCTGCACTCAACCCCTGTGTTTTGTCCTCTGGTCACGCATCCTGAAACTAGCGAGAACCCGTGGGAAAACTAACGGACTGAGCCGTGTATTTCGTGAAGCCCGAGCATCCCGTATATGTCTGTGTCGTGTGGTGTCGTAACTGTGGGTTGTTGTGGCCACGCAGTTCTTGGATTGAGTGTGGCTTGTTGCCTTCTGTTATTCCTGTGTGAATGAGTGTTGAACCGTTACTGTTGTCCTCACTTGGCTGGAGATGAGTCGAGGAATGTGCTGAAGAAGCGGGTTTCCAGGCCCGTGGTAGAAGAGACAGGTTGTCAGGTCTGTGAGAAACTCTCTCCAGGTGAGAGAGTCTACTGGAAAGTGGTTTTCTCCCAGAGAGAGTCCAGCACCAGCTATGGAGCTCTGAGAATTCCTGAACGGGCTTGTTGTTGAGACCTAGAGGGGGAGGTGAAGCACCGATGGAATGTGCTTGTGAAGGTGTATACTCTCGGGTGGAATAGGCATGTGGGGAATGCGAGTTCATGAGTAGTGGGCGTAAGAAGGCTCATGGAGAGAATCCTTTTGGTTGCTCTGTGTAGTTTTCTTGTAACCTCAACCAAGTCTAGGAATCCCTTTCCTTGGGTGGAGCTTAGTCCTAGCTCGGGGGTGACCCACTGTTGAGCATGATGAGCAGTGTGGTCTATGGCTGGGAGGTTCGTGGAAGGTCTACACGTAGTTGGTGGTCTTATAATAAAAGATAAGTACCACTTTTATGTTCATTTACATGTTGTGTAATGGTACATATGTTGTAATTGATGAGTATCACTTGTATATGTTGTATATGTTGCATGTGTAGGCTTACTGTTATTTCCACATTATTATGTTATATATATGTAGAATAGTCATTTTATGTTTATATGGATGTGTATGTTTTTCCGCAAGTATCTCTGTGTGGCATAGCCCAATAGTTTAAGGCTGGAGTTGTCATAGATCGGAATAGAGCAGTAGAGTTGCAGAAGTAGTGGCATTGCCCGGCCTGTTGGTGGTTGGGGATGTTACAATATGGTATCAGAGCTTTAAAGGTTAAGTTAAGGTTGTGTAGGTGGCATTGCCTGACCTGTTGGTGGTCGGGGATGTTATAGGCATGGTCAAACTACAAAACCTTTGATTCCTAGATTCAACGATCTTCAATTAGCTATCTGAAAGGTAGGTTGCAATTCTACTTATGTGGTAAGGGTTTTGTTGTGTTCCATTTCCAACTCAAAGAGGATACATACACGATATTTAGAAGTGGCCCTTAATTTCTAGGTTCTGGTGGTTTATAATTAAACAAATGGACTCTAGAATTTGATCCAATAGAGAAAACACCCTCAATAGCCCTAGTATAGGTTTGCTTACCTCATCTTCCCTTAAAATTATAGGATTAGTAGACTCTTGAGGAAACTAACAATAATATAAATAAGATTTTAGACAAGTCGGAGTTGAAATTTGGAATATACTCATGTGCTCAAATCTACGTAGAAGTATATTTGGAAGTTGGTCTCCTAGAATAAATCAAACTATAGTTGGGCTACTAGACTTGTGTTCGGAAAATTAATTATGAGTATAAGCTCCCCCTCAAATGTTATGGCTTCGACAAGTATGGCCATTTTGGAGAAAAAAAAAAATCCCAAAAAAGGCTCTTCCCTCCCACAAGGAAATTGAACATGGTTTTCAATAGTCCTAGAAGAAAAGGAGAAGATCCAAGAAAGCATGAAAACCTCGGTCTAGAATTAAAGTGCAAGCCAAATTAAGTCAAATCATAGTTAAAAATGATGCACACACAAGTCAAATCCAAAATAGATTTTGAAGTATCTAGAAAACTATTCGTGAGGAGGACAATTCAAGGCTAGGAAAAGGAACCCTCCTTGCCTCTCTCGTTGGGAAGGGAAAGGAGATAAGCTAACCCAAGGATCTAGAAGGGAATGAGGAGACGGAAAATGGGGATCAGGGGACAAAAAACTATAAAACAAAAGTGTTAGAAAAAGACAAAGACACGAGAGTTGAAAAAAGGCACATGGAATTCTAAGGTGGTAAAATATCTTTGTTCTCTACCCCACCCCCCCCAAACCACACAAGTCACCTCTAACGTTTTTATGTATATGTTTGTGTGTTCAATTTATAAATCAATACTCCTCTCAGTGTAGAAGAGAATCCATGTAAGTAAATAAAAAGTTAATATTGTATTTCATCCTCTTTATCTTAGAAAGAATGATCATTGTTTAGGATATTGTAAACTTTTTTAACCCTCATGTACCTTGTCCTATAAAATGTTGTGATCTTTCTATCTTAATACAACAATCTTTCTATCTTAATACAACATAACTATTATAGTGCATTTTTTTCTCCAAAAATGCATATGAAACATTTAAATTTTATAATGAGAAATTGAGTATAACAACCTCACCTCACTCCCATAGGGAAGGATCCCCACATGTATGCACAAACTTGGCATCGATTAAAAAAAACAAAAACATGGTGTGCACTTGCGTTCCCTGTGCTAGTACATATTACTAAGTGATAATATAAAATTATGCATTAAAATATTCAATGCCAAATAATTGTACACTATTTTATTGAAATGAATAACAAAGAAAAAGTAATAAGTAAATTGATCGTAGCTTATGAAAGGAGAATTACCCAAAGGCAGAGAAAAAACCAAAAGAAAAAAAAAAAAAAGTACTCAAAGGGGTCGAAGGATGGGGATTTAACCTATAACTAGAAAAAGGGCACATGGATACATTTAGAAGTGGACCACTAATAAAGATAAGACACACGAGGATCAATCGATCCATAGACTAAGGCTAAACGAAGCTAAGGGACCCTCAATTATATTAAACTATTTAAATGGACGTGGATCCCACACTAAATTGGTATCTGTAGGGAATGTTATTGGATGGTCTTATTTGGCAAGCTCTATCGATGGTTGCCACTAAGACAATAAATCATGTGAATCTAGTTAATGAAGTTAGCAAGAGGCAAAATTAGGGGTGAGCCAAATAACGAAATTAAATTAACATATGGTGGGAAACGAGGTGATAAAAGAAGGATAAACCATAAAGTAAAGTTGGGCAACTTCCAAATTTTTTTTTATCTCTGAGTGATATAATATGAAGGTCAACTTTTTCATGTTACATAATCAAGTTGAAAATGACAATGAATTTAAACGATTGATAAACCAACCATTATCAAGTTGTGTTTGCATTTTTAGAAAAAATGACAATGAATTTAAACGATTGATGAAACCAACCATTATCCATTCCATTATCCATTGTAGTCTTGAAGTAGTCATGGAATGATGAAGGAAAAGGAAAATTGTCAAGTAGTGGAGGTATAAAGGAATTTTCAACAATATATGTTCACAAAGTGTCTTCATGGAATGATGAAGGAAAAGGAAAATTGTCAAAGTAGTCGAGGTATAAAGGAATTTTCAATAATATATCTCCACAAAGTGTCTTCAAAGTGTAAGGAAAATTGTCAAGTAGTGGAGGAAGTGGAGGTATAAAGGAATTTTCAACAATATATTTTTTCAAAGTGTTAAAGATTATATATATATATATATTTGCTTTATGTAATATAATAAATAATTAAATTTTAAGTATAGTATGAGTAGGTCTAATGGTTAAGAACATGTGTTTCTTCTTAAAAGGTTACAAGTTAAAATCCAGAGGGGGTAGACTATGTATACCTCCATAAACTTTAGCAGTCAAATCATTGCACGAAAGGGGTCCCTTGTCCCACAAACAAGGGGGTCTCATACACCAATTTGGTGTCTGACTTAGCCATGACCTTAAAATTAGATGATGATGATGATGATGATGATGATTATCATTATTATTATTATTATTATTATTGGTTTGTCCAACTAAGTGACAATGATGCTTGGCTAACTTAACATGCTTAAATTGGCAATTTGACTGAATACTATAAAGTTAATTTCACCTAAAGCTAACACAAATTGATTATCCTTGTACATAGTTTTAATTACTCTTATAGTATATAAGTGTAAATGAAGGGCATAGCCCACTAGGTGAGGTGACAACTAGCCTGTTATGCACACTTTGAGACTCTAAGAGGTTCTTGGATCAAATCTACTTGCTTGTTTCATTTATTATTTCAATCTTGTATGTGGTAGATGGTGAGAATACCTAGTTTCACTTATTGTATGTAGTAGATAGTGAGAATACCTAGTTTCACTTTGTGGTTACCCAGCCTCTAAAATAATACTTATTGACAAGTATTTTATAACATGCTAAAGAAATTAGACCAAAGTAATTATAAAATTTAACCTCTTATTTAAGATGATTATATATACAATTACATGCATATATTAAAATTTAAGATATAGTAAATTATTCCAAAAATAATACATATAAATATAAATACATATATATTTAAAAAATACAAATACAAATATTTATATACATGCATATATTAAAATTTAAGAGATAGTAAATAATTCCTTATGCATAGATATATACAATTACATGCATATATTAAAATTTAACCTTTTATTTAATGCTTCCCCCTCACGCCCTCTAGAGGGTGGGAGGGGAGACATTAATA
>ML787593.1:139948-170771 GCA_009831015.1 Picea engelmannii | reverse complement strand
TATAACAAGTCATAATGGATATTCATGATTTCTAATAACTCTAAAGCCTTGAGGTTTAGAGTTTGAGGATGGAGGCGATGGGTGGATCTAGTTTCTTTGTCAAATTTTAGGTCAGATCGTATGTTGGTTTGTCTCTAGGGACCACATTTTATGTCAGGCAAGCTTCCATAAGTAAATTTTGATGGACATTATTGGATGAAATTGAGTTGGTGTGGGATGGGTTCTCCTAGAACTAGTGTATGGACTACTAGCGCATCCCATTTAGGTGTTATGGTTGCTACGAAGTGGGTCACCTCCAAGCCTAATGTCGCATACCTCTTGCTCATTTTCCACCATATTAAAAAATTTGGAAAAGGAAGGCATCGTCTAAAGTTCCAGGCTCGAGCACAACTAGATTGTTTGGCAATGAGGAGCTTCGGTAGAACAATGTTAAAAGAAGCGGATTTCCATAGGCCAATTCGACAGTGAGAATTTCATAATCTAAGGAGGGTAAGAGTGTTAGCCCCGTTTTTTCTTTAACTAAATTTTTTGTTGAAGGAAATTTTTGTTCAGAGAATTTTGCATGTGAGATCGTTGTTCATGAGTCACGATGTGTTAATTCCCCATCCCTTTCCCATTCATACTTGGATAAGAATATTCTTCAGAAAGAGCCTTTTTCTCAAGCGGAGGGTAATGGGTCTCTTGTCATGTCACTTTGTGATGTTGGAGTCCCAGGGAATGTTCCTAGTCCAATGTCCTTTCTTCCCTCCTCGGAGGATTCGAAAGATAGTTCCAAGTCAAAGCTTCATTTTAAGTATGACTATTTCCTCAGGGCTAAGGTCAAATATGGGTCCTTTGGTGATTGTGGGGGAGGTTTTTCCTTTGATAAGATCCCCGGGGGTTAAGTGGGAATAAAATCACGTTTATCTTTGGCTCATATCCAAGCGAAACAAGAGATTTGATCTAGGAAACGGTCAACCATAGTGTGAGCCCTTAGAGTGGGGATGGCCCATTCAAAGGTTGCACAATAATTTTTCTCTCCTACAATGCTTGAAGGGTTGGGGGTTCCCACAAACTTTTATCCCTCAAAAAGTTGGTGCACCTATGCAAACTAGATGTCTTTTTGACTCAAGAAACCATGTGTCCTCATATTAGAGCTAGAGAGGCTTTGTGAGCCTGGTTAAAATAGTGATCTCTTTATTCTCTAGATTCAGTTGGGCTCTCGGGGGGGGGTTGATTACGGCTTGGAGCCCTCGATCAAAAGTGTGTTTTATCAACAAGATTCTTCTAGTATAGTGGCAGAGTTGTAAGACCATATTTTAAATTCAAAGTTTAGGTTGGTCAATATTGATAGTCCTTATGTGGACAGAGTTCCTTTTTGGGAGGAGTTAATTTCTTCAGGTTGGTTGGAGGCCCCAATTGTCATTCTAGGGGGCGATTTAAATTTCACCCTATCCCTACAGGATATATGGGGAGGGCATCCCAAGAAGGATGCCTAGGAAGGCTTCTTTTCTCATTGGATTTCTGATAATCATTTGGTTGATGTGGAGCCTCCTAAGCTTTCCCTGACCTAGAGGAGTGGGTGCAAAGGGGATACGTTGGTGGCTAAATTCCTCGATAGATTTCTAATTTCAAAGGAATTTTCCTTAAGCCTTGGGTCTTTTCATCTTCGGTATCTACAGGGGGTTCTTCAGACCATTTTCCTATTATTTTGAAACTAGTTCAACGAGAGAAAAATCCTCCTTCTCCCTTTAAATTTAATGAAAATTGGATGAGGGAGGATGACTACAGAAACTTAATAAGGGAATAATGGTCTCATTTAGTTCAAGAAAGTGGAATTTCTTATATGGCATAGTTCGCACATAACCTTGCAAAAATCTATGATGTTTCCAAAGCATGGGCATGAACTTTTAAAGGGAAGTCGCAGCAGGTCTTGAAGGAAACAGAGGCAAGGTTGGAGACATTGTTGGTGGATAGGCTGTCAAGGTCCCTTTTGTTGGAAGAGGAAGAATCCCTTTGTGAATTGATGAAGAAAAAACAATACTTGCTTGCTTTGGAAGAAGCTAAATGGCACCTAAAAAGTCGAGCAACCTGGTTGAAAGAAGGCGACAACAACACAAAAACAATTCATATGTATGCTCAACACCAAAAGAATATAAACACAATTATCATTGAAATAAAAAAAACTGGAGGGGGATATAGTATCCACCCATGAAGACATAGCAGTAGAAGGTAAAGATTTTTTCTTTTGTCTTTTTAAAGAAAAGGAAATATGCCCTATTGTCGAGATTTTGAAGGTGATTAACATGTTCCCTCATTCTATTTCGGACAAAATGAATGAATCTCTGAAATTGGAGATAATTGAAAATGAAATTCATAAAACTCTTTTGGCTTTCCAGAAAAGTAAGAGTCTGAGTCTGACAGCCTCCCAATGGAATTCTTCTTAGGTTTCTACGATTTGTTAAAGGAGGATCTGCTCAAAGTGGTAAAAGAATCTCATATTTCTGATAAAGTCTTAGGTTCCTTCAATAGGACCTTTTTCGCCCTCATTTTGAAGAAAAAAGAAATTGCCTCTTTTGAGGACTTCCACCCAATTTCTTGATGTAACCTAATCTACAAGCTTATCTCAAATACCATCTCTAATAGACTAAAGCCTATCCTCGGTGAAATTATTTCGTAGGAACAGTGTGGATTCCTATTCAAACGTCAAATTCATGATGCAGTCTCGCTATCACAAGAAGCTCTACATTCAATAAAGACCCGAAAGATCCCCTCAATTGTCTTGAAGCTTGACCTTTCCAAATCCTATGACAAAGTTAATTGTTTCTTTATGAGACTAGCCCTAATTTAGAAAGGTATGAATCTAGAGACTGTAAATTGGATTATAAGTTGTAATGAGTCTGCCTCTTTCATTGTGCTTATAAATGGCTCCCCCTCATAATCCTTTCGAGTGTCAAGAGGCATGTGCTAGAGTTGTTCTTTGTCTCCATTTATTTATCTTATTGTAGTAGAATGGTTAAGCAAGCTCATCCAAAATGCCAAGAGGAGTGGAATACTCAAAGGAAAAAAAAAAAAAAAATTGAGTTTGCATTATTGTCTCATCTACTTTTCGTTGATGATGTTATGCTCTTTGGTGCGGGTTCCCAATAAGACTTTCGGGTTATTAAATATATCCTAGCCTTATTTTGCTCGACTACAAGAATGGAAATCAATATGTCAAAGTCTTCTTTGAGAGTGAATGACTTGGAGGGGGAAACTCTAGATTCGTTATCAAATGTGTTTCCCTTCGCAAGATCAAATCTGGATGAAGGCTTAAAATACCTGAGGTTTGAGCTAAAGTCAAATGCATATGTGTATGATGATTGGTTGTGGTTATTTAAAAAGATACAAGCATGCATTGATTTGTGGGTCAACATATGGCTTTCTAGAGGGGGGTGTTTGGTATTAATAAATTCAGTGGGGGGCGTTTGGTATTAATAAATTCAGTTTTGTGTAGTATCCTAGTATACTGCGCCACGATAGAAAAATCCCTAAAGGGATTCTATTGAAAATCAGAAAAACTTGTTTTTATTTTTTGTGGTTAGGGAAGAAAGGGGATGATGGAATTTTGCTAGTAAGTTGGTCGAAGTTGTCAATGTCAAAAGAGTATAGTGGTTGGGGAATAAAAATCTTAGTTTGGTTTGGGCGAGCACTGACTACAAAAACCTTATGGAGGCTCATTCATAACTAGTCATTGTGGGGAAGAGTTATGACTTCAAAATATCTGGTGGGGAAGTCGTTTGAAGAATGGTTTACAATGCCTAAGAAATCAATATCCACAAGCTCGATAGGGTGGAAAGCACTGGTTGACAATTTTCCTATAATTGGTGATTGGACGGTGTGGAAAGTTGGAGATGGGAGGAAAATCAGGATTGGAGAAGACCCATGGGAAGGATCAGACGATTCATGCAAACTATCAAAGGAGTTGGTCTAAAAACTAAACTCCTTGGGCCTTTTCCATTTGCAGGATGTTGTCTCCCAAGGTGTGGATGCTACAAGACATTCAGAATGGTTTTCATCAGAGGAGCTAAGTCTCGATGGTGGAATGAAAGAAGAATGGATCAAGTTCACATGAAGCCTGGGATCCAATTTCATTTGTTTGAGAGAAGAGGAAAAAGATTCGATGGTTTGGTCAAAAAATGTTAATTCATGCTCTTACAAGGTTAAATTAGGATATCTTGCTTTAGCAGAAGGGTCCTTTGATGGTATGAAAAAATGGTGGTAAATGCCATTGTGGAACTTGGTTGCCCCACCTAAAATGAAAATCATGTTATGGTTGGCCTTGGAAGGTAAATTATTAACTTGGGATATAGGTTTGAAAAGAGGATGGACTGGGCCAAATCAGTGTGCTCTTTGCAGGTCTGAATCGAAATCAACAGCTCATCTGTTTCATAGTTGCTCTTTTGCGCTCCAAGTTTGGCAGTTAATCTTAGACCATTTCAAAATCTTTGTCAGTATTCAGGGGGATTGTTTAAAGGGATGGCAATCAACATGGAAAGATGAAGTCGTGATAAAAGACTACTCTTAACTATCGTGCGTCTTTGTATATCTTATTTGGTGGGCAAAAAATTGTTGTATATTTCAAGATAAGTTCATCCCCTCATGGCGGTTGTTGGTCTAGTTCTAAAAATGTCAAGGGAGTTCAAAAGTGAGATTAGAAAGGAAAAATTAGACTTCCAATTATGCCACAGAGTCTTTAAGTTCAAAAGTGAGATCAGAAAGGAAAAAAATAGACTTCCAATCATCCCGGAGATTCTTTAAGGGGTGCCTTGGGGCTATTTCTACGAGGCGAGTCAAGGTTATCCCTCAAGATGCGGTGTTGTATATACATAGTATTCATTTCTTCAAAAATCCGACAGGCGTCGGTGAGTGGATCGAACATGAAGGCAAAATTAGTGGCCCTGTAAAAGCGCATGCAAAACTAAGAGCAGCCGCCCTTTTTTTTAAAAGGCAGAAATATGTGTATTCCTTTTTGTTTAAATATAAAATAAAATAATAAAAAAGTCATAACCATAAATAAAGTCAAAGCAAACAATACTATTTAAGGGAAAACTCTACCTCCTAATTTTCTAACAAATATAGATAGAGATTGTACATATCGTGAGGGCGTTGATGTCGGTCGTTTTGCATAGGATACCCAAAGATTGTGCTGACATAAAGGTTTCTCGAAGAATGTACCCATTTTCTAATCGATTTAAATATCCACCATCATCTCTTGGACTTGAATATTAGCGTGGGAACATATACTATCAATTTAATTATTCAATTGGCATATGAAACATTATGTTTTTTTAACATTAAAATGTTAGAGTTAAAAATTCTGGTCACATTTTTTATGATACCTTTTTCTATGTAGACGTGGAGATAAACATGTATTTAGTTGGGAAATACATGTTGAACAATGAAATTTAATATAACTAAATGCAAAAGTAAAGAATATTTTTTGTCAAAAGATAATAATGGAAGGTTGTTTGTTATTCAAAATGTATAATAAACCGTTTCTTTTATTTGGCTTTTTAAAATCCATTTATTTAAAATTTTATTCAAAATAAAATAATACGATATCTCTATATTTGAAAGATAATATAATCTAAATAAAAATATAAAATTGTGTGATGTGAATAACTTAAATTACTTCTATTATTTTAAAAAATAATCTAAATAAAAATATAAAATTGTGTGATGTGAATAACTTAAATTACTTCTATTATTTAAAAAAAATTAAAATAACTTTATGAACTAATTTAAAAAAAAACAAAAAAAACTTTTTATTAATTAAAATTGTGTGATGTGAATAACTTAAATTAGTTGTATTATTTAAAAAATAATAACTTTATATTAGTTCTATTTTTTATATTAATAATGAGGTATCTTTATGTTTCAAAGATAATAATAGTTTTTTTTTTACATTTTCAAAACTATTATATATCTATCAATCAATTAGGAATTCATTCATCTTTCTAATTCTTTTATTTATAAAGATAAATCTTTAACCAAAAAACTAAATTTTAATGTTAAATAACAAAATACCTACTTTTAATATTAAATTAAGAAGGAGGACTTTATTATGTGTACAAGAGATTGGGGGCTAGACTCATTGTCTAGCCAATGTTGGACCACAAAACTTTTTATTCAATTAATATAAAATTTAGTTATAGTTTTTATTAATACTATAATTTTTTAATTAATAAAATTATTGTTTTTAAGTTAAATTAACAATATATGAATTTAATTAGCATAAAAAAAATTATTCAATTAATATAAAATTGAGTTATAATTTTTATTAATACTATAATTTTTTAATTAATAAAATTATTGTTTTTAAATTAAGTTAGTATTATGTGAATGTTAACATTTAAAATATTTAATGATTTTTACTAATTTTAATAAATATAAGTGGTTAACAACCTTATAGATTTTTCATCAAGTTAAATTTATTTATACATTTTGATTTAAAAAAATTGTTGTTTCTTAAAAATAAAAATTAAAAAAAACAAAAATAAATTCATTTACGCTAAAATATATCACTGGTCAGAAATTGAAATTCATCCAAAAAAACACGACTTAAGAACGAGCGGATTTGACCATAACGTGGAATATGGTACTAAATACGACATTATATACTTAGTAATGTATTGAGCTGGATTATATTCTGCATTCTACATTTTTACTGTTCAAACGCAATATAATATTTATCCGGCTCAAAAATATTTATTTTGCATTTTTACTGTTCTACTTAAACCATCCCATGTACTCTGCGAGATTGTCATCTCCCTAGCAGTATGTTCTAGTCTCTCTAAGGATATACAAGCACTCAGTTCACGCTTTCCAGTACTCATTATTATAAAACACTGGCACTGATATTCACGCTTTCTGGTACTCATTATTACAAAACCCTGGCACTCGTATGTTAACAAGAGATAATATTTTTGCAGGGTATTAATAAATACAGGTAAACAATATGTTCTCCATTCTTTGTCAAATTGTCAAATCCATTAATTGTGTAATTAATTTTATACATTGAATGACATGAAGCCTGCAATAACACTTCAAAGTTATCAGCCAATTAAATTTTAGAAAAATATTTTTTATTATTATTAAAAAAAATACATATTTAATTTCTTATGTTACACATTGGTTATAGCACATAAATTTAAAGTCAACAATAAATTAATACATAGTCAAAGGGCAACTCATTGCTATAGTCTCAAGCTTTTGGCAGGGACTAATAAAGACTATATATAATTACAAATCATAAATATTGTCTTTTATATATGAATATTAAGTTTAAATTTTGTGTTTTTGTTTATTAGTGTTTAAGAAAAATTTAGTCCTTCTATAAGGTTTGGGTGATATCCAATGCTTAAAAATTCTAGATTTCATGCTTTGATTCACTAGTGTTTAGGGGACTTGGATCCTCCGGTTTGGAGTTCCAATTGTGTCCAAAGATGATGTCTTAAGAGTAGCCCCAAATAAAGATGATACTATTTGTGGTTGACTAATTTAATCAAAGATTACCCTCTTACTTCACCAATACGTCATGCCCAAAAATTTATTTCCATTAAAAATATATATATGTTATGGAAAGTGTTTGTTTGTTGATGTAAAATGAAATTTAACATATAAATATCTAATTATAAAAATATAGTATTGTAAATATAATTATAAGATAAAAAGAGTTTACAAAATATAATATTTAAATTGTTTGTTTGTAAATGTGTGTAAACACTATCGCTGTTTTATTTGAATTTGTGATTTATAAAAATAAATATATACTTTTAATTGTTAAGCTTAATCCAGATTCAATATCTTTCTTTTTAAATTAACAAATTTTTTAATATAATGTTGTAAATCAGTTTATTTTATCATTTGAGAAATATAAAAATATTTATAATAAATAAATAATTTATTTTTTTGTAAATTACATTTCTTTATTATAAAGAAGTTCAGCTTAGTTTATCATTTGAGAAATATAAAATATTTACAATAAATAAATAAATTTTTTTTTTTAATTACATTACTTTATTATAAAGAAAAATAATTAAATCTAATATAATAAAAAGATAAATCAGAATATAAATAATACTTTATTATTATTTATATTATATTAAGTTTATATGGGTATAGAATCAAGACGGGCTTGTATGGTTTGCCTAGAAATGATTTGTTGTGTAAATGAAATTATACTTTAATATATTTTTGAGATATTTTTCTATTTGAAAAGCCTATATGGGTATAGATTTCATTTTCAAAATATTTGTCACAGTACCAACCTTCTTAACCTCTTAATTCAACAAAAGTATGGTGATATTGGAAAGCTTCTCTTAATGTTTTTCGAGCACATAAACAAAATTCTAAAGAATCTCAAGTAATCATGTATCCTCTTAAGGTCCGATAGACCAATTCATTTTTAATGGACATTAGTCATCATCATCATCATAAATAAGAAGATAAAATACACACTATAATATAATATTACTTTATAAATGACTTTAATTTTAAGATTTTTATACATATAAATATTTATGATACACCAAATTTATTAAAAAACTTTAAAACATATTAAAAAAATTATTAAACCACCTTAATCTCATTCCTTATATGAATTTAACAAAAATAATGTGAAGAGAAAGGAAAAGTACCCAGGTTAACACAGAGTATAACAAGTGTTGCATGGCAGTGTAGTTGCCAGGTTGGAATGGGAATAAATGCGACCGAGTATAGACACATGTGAAGCAAGTTGAAGTACATGTGGTAGCCATGCATAATTTAGTATTCCCGAATTACTTTTCTTGAAATTTATCAAAAATTAACAATGTATTTCAGAATAGTACAATTTAACAATTTAGTATACAATATAATAGAATAGTAAATTAACAATTTAGCATATAATAGAATAACAAGAACGTCGTGCAACAAAGGCATTCCCGAATTAGTTTTCTTTGACAAAAAAAATTTAGCATACAATAGGACACAACAAATCTAGCATTCCCGAATTAGTTTTCTTTGAAACAAAAAACATACAATAGAATAGTAAAAACGTCTTGTAACAAAGGCATCCCCGAATCAGTTTTCTTTGAAATTTATCAAAAATTAATAATGTATGTTACATATTTCTGGAAATTTAAATGCATTTGTCATATAGACTGGGATTGGGGCTCCCGCGGACCATAAAAGGAAATAAGTACAAGAATTAGGAATGTCGAAAGAAGAAGTGCGAAACGGTAGAGAGGAAGACTCGAAAAGAAGAAATTGGAAGTTATGAGTGTTTCGTTACAGTTTTCTATTTAAAGAGGTAATAATTGGATTGATAAAGAAAACAAGATCACAGTATAGATCTAAACTGGATTGATAAAGAAAACAAGATGACAATATAGACTTACTATGAAGTCGATGCATTTTTGTTGCTGTTGTCGATGGTCAGTGGAATCGTGTCGACCGGTTATTGCCCTTCCTAGATGAGGTTGTCCATTCTGTGTTGGAACCATTCTTCAATGTAGCTTCTCATGGGGGCCATGTTGATTTTATCCTGGATTTCTATGTCGTAAAGGTCGTTTTCTAATTTCCTTAGATCCATTGAAATACTATGTAGACTCTGTTCAATTTCTTCATTGTGTGTCGAATAGTCCAGTACCCAGCGCTTGATCTCATCTAAACGATGTTCAACAATGTTGTAAAACTTTTCGAAAGACAACCCCTTTAAAATATCAAGTTGTTCGTCGAAGGCTTCTTTGGTCATTAACAAGGATTTGAGAATTAAGTTTGGGTCTTGAACCTCGTTGGTACTTCCGGCTAAGTCTATTTGGATCAGGCTTGTGAATAATTCTTCCTTTTCTAATATGGCTTGTTTACATGATTCGACAATGAGTTGCAGGTTGTTAACTTTCTTTTGTCAGCATGCTTTTACTTTTTTGGTCTGCTTTGGGGAGGGGAGTTTCTCTTGTCTTCTTTTCAGTTCTAAGGTGTTGATGGCATGGTTGGCAAAAGGGGTCAACACCTGATCACAGAAATGTCGATCATTTTTAAAATTTTCCTCCAAATGTTCGAGCAAATCATTTTCTCTCTTTCTGAAGGAAACTATATTTTGTGATGTTTCCCAGGCTTCAGTGACTAGTTGCATTCTTTTGTTGATGTTATTGTCTACAAGGGCTCTAGAACATGCAAGGAGGGTAAATGATACTTTCATCTTGGTTGCAGTGGTAGTAGGCACATTTTTTGCTAAGGGACTGGCAAATTCTGGGGTGGCAATGAAAGCCTCTTCAAATTCCTTGACGCGGTCTTTCAGTCTGGCATTTTCTGCTTCAATTCCTCCAATGGAATCATGAAGAGCATCACCAGTTACGCGATGAAATAGGGAGATTTGGGACGACCACATTTTCCTAAAGTTAATCTTTGTGCGAGATTTTCCTTTCCTATTTGTTACATCTCTCTTTTCAATGACAATATTTTTGGATTGGTTGTAAAAAACAATGCTCTGGAATACAAAGGATTCATCTTTGTCAAAAATGTCGGTCTCAGCTATTTCCATTGCGGATGACCCAATTTTGTGCATGTGCCTAGTTTCAATTTCAAGTTGAGCCTGTTCACTTTCAATTTCGAGTTCGTCCGCCTGGCCTGCATTCTTTTTCCTCTTTTTGGTCACTAGAATTTTGTGAGAACTATCAATTTTTATGGGAGTAGGGTTCTTATATCCTCCTTCATTCAAATATTTCTAGGTTTCTTTCTTACCGGGGTGGGTCGTTGAAGCGATGCTCTGTGATGTCGTGCTCTTGGGAGTGTTGGCGGGTGACTGGGCACTCTTCTCACTGGATACTTTTCTCTGTTGTTTGTACAATTCAGTTGCGCTTTGCAATGTCTCTGTGTCGCAATCGCCAGAAGCATGATTGTTGTCGTCATTGTCCCTGTCTTCGATCAGGTGTCTATGGATAAAAGAGTTGTTAAAGCCTATTGCTAGTAAATGCTCTCAAAAAATCCCATTAGGGTCGAACACTTTTATCCTTTCAACATACGTTAGGTTCAATTTCTTGAAATGACTGGAAAATTTGTCAATGTTGTTTACGTTTCTGCACACGAAGTCCTCGACTTTCCAGGGCAGAGGAATGAACTATTTTTTTTTCTTGTCATGGAAAAAATGCAACCAGTGGTTGTATTGCCTTGCTATTTCTGCAACAAACATCGTGTTTGTGATGTGGCATGGAAGGAAAGCAAGATTTTCCTTAGAGCCAAAGACCATTAGTACATTGTGATTTTCCTTTTGTTCAAGTGTGCCCTTCCTATTCAAAAACTTGGTTGCCTGGCCAGACATCTGCGGAGCATCCTTCCCTAACAATAAATCTTTGAAAACTAAGACAAATTCATTAAAAACTTCATAAAAACAATGGGAGGCCTTGTGCCTCCATGGGGCCTAGTACCAGAATGTTACTAGGTCGAATCCACAACTTATTTTGTTGGAAAGAGAAATATTTGGAAATGGACAACAATGCACTATTGTGAAAATCAAGTAGGACGACATATAAAATTTATTTGATTCTTTGAATCGTGACAACTGGGAACAAATCTCAATGGAAATTAGCTTCCCCCAATCGAAAATGAATTATTCCTTGACTATGAAGTACAAAATATAAATAATTATATGGGAAATGCTTATCATGGATGCCTGGCTCGTTATTCTTGTAAACAACCAAGCAATTTCCTAGAACGGATTTCTAAAGGAACTTACCTGCAAATTTGTGATATCTTCAGGAACTATCAATGGGTCTTCGAGGAACTCGTCTAAGATGTCCAACCCGCTATCATGTTTTTCTAGGAACTACTTGCAGTCTTGTCCTCTGAAGGTCAATGTTGGCTCCGATAATTTTAACATCTTGCGGAAGACCTGAGGTGACAAAGAAACAGGAGAATGGTCACGCAGTGGAATAATTCTTTGGCTTGGAATATATCTTTCGGTGCACTCAGAGACCACCTCCTTACAGTCAAAAACCTCAGGGACGTAGCCTACACGAGCGATTCTAGAGGTCCAAATCACTTTTTTCTAGGTGGAACGGGATGAATAGTAAAAGTATGCCCTGGACCACTGGAAGTTCCGGTCCTAATGTCCGAAGATATTTACTGTATCTCCACAAAAATGTTGTCGACCTGCTGCCATAAGTCTACAAGAACGTTTGTTTTCTCCAGATGATAAATGAAATGAAAAGTTGGAAGGGATAATATAACACTGCGCAAATCTTGGTCCAATGCGTGTGAATGGGAGATCTCCTCGAGACTTTCGTTCATTAATGACAATTTCGACGGTTGTTGCATGATGCGTTGTTAACATTAAACACCAGTAATTGCATACATAGAAATGCGAACATGGAGGATATGATAATGAGCGATTAAGCATTGTAGATTTCTTGAACGGGCCAACGTGAGGACGTGTGTTTGAGATGAACAATCGGAAAGGAAAGTATAACTCTCCACAGATCTTGGTTTAATGCATAATAATGGGAGATATCCTCGAGTGTTTCGCTCATTAATGACAATGTTGACGGCTCTTGCATGCCCAGTTGTTAGCATGAAAGGTTTCTAATTGCATACGAAGAAAGAAGTACAGAGGTTGCGGGGACGAGAAAAAGCATCTTCAAAATAGGGTTAGAAGGTACAATCATTGGAGGAGAGGGCGCGAGGGTCAAATTGTATGTATCGAAACTTTTTTGAGTGCAATATGCATAACACCGAAGAGGGTATGGTAGGACAGTCCAGAGGGAAATTTTTATCTCACTAGTAAGAGCATAACTAATGTATATCAGGAAGGACAGGAAGTTAGTGGGGATGGAAGGCAGCAACAGATAATTTGAAACATTTGTGAGCCATGGTAGAGTGAAGCTTGCGAGTTTGAGGAGTCCGCAGTGGAATTGTAGATCACGGAATTTTTGAGTGCATGATGTATATCACGGAACAAGAAGCAACAGAGTTCGAAAGCGCCAACCCGACAACCGCGGCCATAAAATTGGCCAAGTATGGAAAGGAATAGTGGTCGATCAGATTCGTCATGTGAGATGGAGATGAAGATATGTCAGCTCGCCAATGCTGGAACCCGCAATCATAGAAAGGCGACTAAGTATATAACCACAAAGCGATAATACATGGGAAGAAAAAAAGGGAAAAGGACTGAGGACTACGCAGTGGAATTGTAAATCACGGAAATTTTGAGTGCAAGTTGTATATCACGGAACAAGAAGCAAGATAGTTCGAATGCGTCAACCTGAAACAGTGACTAAGAATTGGAGATTTCGTGAAGCCATCAACACGAGGATCCAAAATAGGCTGACAAGGTCTCCCCAGAAGACGTGAGGCCCCGACGGTCAAATTGTATCGCTAGAAACATTTGAAAGCATAATCTGTAACACGGAAGAGGGGACGATGTCGGAACCTGGTAGTCAATTTGTATATTGTGGAGGGTCGGATGCCAACTGTTTCGTACTATTGTGTGCAATTGTCACTACTAAGAGCATAACCAATGTATATTAGGAAGGACAAGAAGTTAGTGGGGATGGAAGGCAACAACAGATACTTTGAAACATTTGTGAACCATCGTAGAGTGAAGCTTGAGAGTTCGAGGAGTCCACGGTGGAATTGTAGATCACGAAAGTTTTGAGTGCAAGATGTACATCATGGAACAAGAAGAAAGAGAGTTCGAAACTGCCAACCCGGCAACCGCGACCATAAAATTGGCTAAGTATGGAAATCAACAGTGGTCAGTCAGATTTGTCATGTGAGAATATAGATGGAGATAAAAATATGTCAGACCACCAACACTGGAACCCGTGATAACTAGAAAGCGATAATACACGGGAAGAAAATGGAAAAAGGGCTAAGGAGTCCACAGGGGAATTGTAGATCACGAAAATTGTGTGTGCAAGATGTATATCACGGAACAAGAAGTAGCAGAGTTAGAAAACGACAACCCAAAATAGTGAGTAAGAATTGGAGATTTCCTCAATGCATCAACACGAGGATCCAAAATAGGGTGAGAAGGCCTCCCCAGAAGACGTGAGGCCCGAACGGTCAAATTGTATCTCTCTGAACATTTGAATGCATAATCTGTAACACGGAAGAGGGCACAATGTCGGAACCCGGTAGTCAATTTGTATATTGCGTGGGTTGGATGTGAATTGTTTCGTACCAGTGTGTTTAGTTGTCACTAGTAACAGCACAACCAATGTATATTATGAACGAAAGAAAGTTAGTGGGGATGGAAGGCAGGGATACATACTTAGAAACATTTGTGAACCATGGTAGAGTGAAGCTTGCAAGTTCGAGGAGTCCGCAATGGGATTGTACGGAAAGGAACAACGGTCAGTTGGATTCGTCATGTGAGGATATAGATGGAAATGAAGATATGTCATCCTGCCAACGCTGGAACCCGCGATCATAGAAAGGTGACTAAGTACATAACGAGAAGGTGATAACACATGGGAAGAAGAAAATGGAAAAAGGGTTGAGTGCGCGGTGGAATTGTAGATAACGGAAATTTTGAGTGGAATATGTATATCATGGAACAAGAACGAGCAGAGTTCGAAAGCACCAACCCGAAACAGTGTGAAAGAATTGGACATTTCGTGAAACATGGAAGAGCGGACGATGTCAGAATCCAGTAGTCCATTTGTATATTGTGGAGGGTCCGATGCCAACTGTTTCATACCAATGTGTCCAGTTGTCACTAGTAAGAGCATAACCAATGCATATTAGGAAGGACAAGAAGTTAATGGGGATGGAAGGTAGTGACAGATACTTTGAAACATTTGTGAGCCGTGGTAGAGTGAAGCTTGCAAGTTTGAGGAGTCAGCGGTGGAATTGTAGATCACGAAATTTTTGAGTGCACGATGTATATCACGGAACAAGAAGCAGCAGAGTTCGAAAGCACCAACCCTGGCCATAAAATTGGCTAAGTATGGAAAGGAACACCGGTGGGTGGGATTCGCCATGTGAGGATATAGACGGAGATGGAGATATGCCATCCCACAATGCCGGAAGCCACGATCATAGAAAGGCCACTAAGTAAATAACTAGAAAGTGATAATACACGGGAAGAAGAAAAGGGAAAAAGGACTAAGGAGTCTGCGGTGGAATGGTAGATCACGAAAATTTTGAGTGCAAGATGTATATCATGGAACAAGAAGCAACAGAGCTCGAAAGCGCCAACCCGACAACCACAAGCATAAAATTGGCTAAGTATGGAAAAGAACAACGGTCGGTTGGATTTTTCATGTGAGGATATAGATGGAGATGAAGATATGTCAGTCCGCCAACGCTGGAACCCGCGATTATAGAAAGGCGACTAAGTATATAGCTAGAAAGCGATAATTCAAGGGAAGAAGACAATGGAAAAAGGGCTAAGTATCTAACAGAAGAACATCCATTGTTTGTTTATTAATGCAAATCCTTTCGAACCCCTGTTGAGTTCTCACTAGTAAAGGCATAAATTTCATATCACAGAAGTTCTTTGGGTTCAAGATGTATATGTCGGAACAAGGGACATAAGTGTTGGATATCGCAAGCAGAGAACATAAGTGATGGATACCGCAAATCATGGAACAAGAAGCAGCAGAGTTCGAAAGCGCCAACCAGGCAACCGTAGCCATAAATTGGATAAGTATGGAAAGTAACAACGGTTGGTCGGATTCGTCTTGTGAGGATATAGACGAAGATGAAGATATGTCAGCCTGCCAACGCTGGAACCCGCAATCATAGAAAGGCGACTAAGTAACTAACCAGAAAGAGATAATACACGGGAATAAGAAAAGGGAAAAAGGACTCAGGACTCTACGGTGGAATTGTAGATCACAGAATACTTGAGTGCAAGATATATATCATGGAACAAGAAGCAACAGAGTTCGAAAGTGCCAACCCGGCAACCGCAGGCATAAAATTGGCTAAGTATGAAAAGGAACAACGGTCGGTCAGATTCGTCATGTGAAGATATAGATGGAGATGAAGATATGTCAACACACCAAAGCTGGATCTTGCGATCATAGAAAGGCGACTAAGTATATAACTAGAAACCGATAACACAGGGGAAGAAGACAAGGGAAAAAGGGCTAAGTATCTCACATAAGAACATATATTGTTGGCTTATTAATGCAAATCCTTTCCAGCCCCTGTTGAGTTATCACTGGTAAAGGCATAAATTGAAGATCACAGAAGTTCTTTGGGTGCAAGATGTATATGATGGAATGTGGGACATAGGTGTTGGATACTGAAAACCTGGGACCCGATGATTAGATAATTGGCTAAGTATTGAAAGGGATCGCAGTTGGTCGACCTTCAGTGTTGCATATCTGGAAAGAAGTACGAGGATGGGAAGAATAGGAAAAAATGAATAGGAGTTGGAGTTTTCGTGAACCCGCCAACGCGAGGATCCAAATAGGATGACAAGGTTTCCCTAGAAGACGCAAGGTCCAGACAACCAAATTGTATAGCTCGGAACATTTGAATTCATAATGTGTAACATGGAAGAGGGGACAATGTCAGAGTCTGGTAGTCAATTTCTATATGGCGGAGGAGTGGGTGCCAATTCTTTCGTACCAGTGTGCCCAGTTGTCACTAGAAAGAGCACAATTAATGTATATAAGGAAGGACGCGAAGTTGGTGGGTATGGAAGGCAGCAACAAATACTTTCAACAAAGTTAATGTATACGAGGAACCTGTTGTGAAATTGTAGATCACAGATGTTTTGAGTGCAAGATGTATATCACGGAGCAATAAACAGTCGAGTTCGTAAGCGCCAACCCGCCAATCGCGGCCATAAAATTGGCTAAGTATGGAAAGGAACAACGGTCGATCGGATTCTTCATGTGAGGATATAGATGGAGATGAAGACATGTTAGCCAGCCAAATGTGGAACTTGATATCATAGAAAGGAGACTAAGTATATATCTAGAAAGCGATAACAGACGGGAAGAAGAAAAGGCAAGTTCGTATGCGCCATCCCGACAACTGCGGCCATAAAATTGACTAAGTATGGAAAGGAACAATGGTCGATCGGATTCATCATATCAGGATATACATGGAGATGAAGATATGCCGGCTCGCCAACCCTATAGACCGCTACAGCCTGCGATCATAGAAAGATGAATAAGTATATAACCAGAAAGCGATAATGGACAGGAAAAAGAAAAGGGAAAAAGGGCTAAGTATCTGACAATCGAAATCCATTTTTTTCCATTTATTAATGCCAATGTTTTCGAACCCCTGCTGGGTTCTCACTAGTAAAAGCATAAACTGCAGATCACGGAATTTCTTTGGCTGCAAGATGTATATGACAAAACAGGGGACATAGGTGTTGGGTACAACAAACGCGGGGCCTGGTGGCCAGATAATTGGATAAGTATTGGCCAAGAAGAAGTTTTGATATTTATTTCAATAGTATTCATAGTAATATGTATTAATAGACAAAGTTTTTATATTTATTTGAATAGTATTCATACTAATATATAGTCATGGATTATTTATATTTCAAATGAAAATCATCTCCCAATTTGTAGGATGCTCTTTGGTTCACAAATTTTGTTGAAACCACGAAAGTTTTGAGTGCAAGATGTATATAACACAACAAGAAGCAGTAGAGTTCAAAAGCGCCAACCCAACAACTGTGGTCATAAGATTGGATAAGTATGGAAAGCAACAGCGGTCAGTCAGATTCATCATGTGAGGATATAGATGGAGATGAAGATTTATCAACCGGCCAACCTTGGAACCCGCGATGATAGAAAGGTGACCAACTATATAAGCATAAAGCGATAATATATGGGAAGAAGAAAAGGGGAAAAGGGTGGGGAAAAGGGATAAGTATCCAAGAGAAGAAAATCTATTGTTCCTTTATTAATGCCAAGATTTTTGAACCCCTGGTGAGTTATCACTAGTTAAAGCATAAATTGCAGATCACGGAAGTTATTTGGCAACAAGATGTATATGACAGAACATGGGACATACTTGTTTCGAACCCCCCTGTTGAGTTATGACTAGTTAAAGCATAAGTTGCAAACCATGGAAGTTCTTTGGCTGTAAGGTGTATATGACATAATAGGGGACATAGTTGTTGGATATCACAAACCTGGGGCCTGGTGGCCAGAAGGTGAGTTATCACTAGTTAAAGCATAAATTGCATATCACGCAAGCTCTTTGGTTGCAAGATGTATATGATGGAACATGGACCATAGTTGTTGAATACCGCAAACTCGAGACCTGGTGGCCAGATAATTGGCTAAGTTTTGGCTAAGAGGAAGTTTTTGTATTTATTCCAATACTACTCATATTAGTATATATGCACAGATATTATCAAATAGAAGAAGCTGCAATATATGCAATATATTGAACAGGAAGATGGCGTCAACAGTTGAGTTGCCTTGTTGTAAGTCATTAATTCATTCTATTTATGGTATCGAAAGAATGAAAGCAGGATGGGTCCTCAAATTTCTTTCTTTAAGTATAGGGTCGATGCCACATAAGTATGGCCTATAAAAAATCATTCTTCCCTGTAAAATGTAAGCAATGAACAAAGCAACCTCTATTTAAATTAAAGTATTGGGCAACAAAAAGAAAAGTTTGTTGTCCATGTTTAACGACACACAGGAAAAAAAGGTACAAAATAAAATGAAAAACAATACCAGAGATTGGAAAACACTATAAAAAAAAAAAACCCGCAAATATTCTATATTCAAATAAGATGGGTTACAAAATATAGCTGACATTATTTTCCACAATGATTGCAATTTGGCCTGCTGTCGACCAATAAAAAATATGTACAATGATGAGGCTTGTTGACAGTTTTATCTATCCCAGTTTTTTGAATAGCTTGTCTCTTCTAGATATGGGTTGCTTGCATTGGCTAGTTATTCAACATTCCATTCTTTGTTAAGTATTAGTTTCCCTATGTCATCGAAAACCTGGGGTTTAAGGTGCTTTCCTTGTAATGTTCCTGAGCATTGACATCTGAGACAACCTAGAAATGTGATTCAGGCCCAATCCAAAGTCAAGGGAGTCTTTTTATGTGACATCAGCTATGGGATAGGAAAAAAATTTCAAGTATGTTGTGACCGCTATTCTCCCTGTATTCGATCATCTGTTTGGTTGAAAAGTCTGCCTAAATATTTGTATGTTGAACTTCTTTGTTTTATTATAGTAAATTGGAAGGAACGTCCAAGCCAGCTGCAAACTGTTCTTTTGTTGAAGTACATGACTTATTTCAGCAGCACGGTTCTGGCAAGTGTATCAAATGTTGCAGATCACATCAACATAGGTCTAGAAAGTGTATAAAATGTTGCAGATTGCATCTCAATATATCTTTCATTCTAGCGGTGGCAGATATGGTGGCCCATAGAAAGGTCTTGAATGTTTGGATGTGATGCCAAATATGTGGAGTCTGTAACTACATCCAGAGGAAAGCGAACAAACTTTGACAAAGAACATGGATTTCTGTCAAGACTATTACCACACCCACAAGTAGCTCAACAAACTTTGAAAAAGAAACTTTTGTAGTGATAATATGTCCTTTTATCCACCCATACAGTTTTTGTTACCCGTTTCTGGGTACATTCGCGAATGGAGTAATGTTTCGCGTCATTTACGAACATCATGGGCCACTTTGCAAGCCACGATAAGTGCAACGCCCCTGACGAAGACAAATTCTTGTGTGATCTGTAGAATTCGATACACTTGCCAAATTTTTGTTGTTGGAAGAAACTATATACTTCAACGAAGAAGTATTTTGCACGTGACCTAAAAATCCATTACAACTCCCAACAAGAAAACAAAGAAGATCAACAAACAAATCTCCAGGAAGGATTTTCAACCAACCAAAGCATCGAATACAGGGAGAACACCAACCATAATTTTTTTTTTCTCCTGTCTGAGATTCTGTTGGATAACAGAGTTTTATTTTGGCTCAAAGCTCACGTCACATAAAACCATTCTCTCTTATTTCATTTGGACCTCAATCGCATCTCTAACTTATCTTAGATGTTCATGACCAGGAACATTAGAACGAACGCACCCTAAACCCCAACTCTTTCATGATAGAGAGAAATGACAATAAGTAGTTAAAAGCAACGTTGGAGGATGACAGTGTGATCTTCCGTAGATTTTGGGTTAATTCATTTTCATGACAGATGTTCTCAATATTTCCGCTTATAAATGCCAATATTTTCGAATATGTACGTTGAATAGTGACTAATGCCATGTATTAACATTCCCATATCCGAGCAGATTCTCAAATCTGACATCTAAGATATGCACAATATTAAAGAGGGACATGACGTTAAGGCCTCTGTGGGTGACATGTTCATGGATGACAACAAGCTAGTACAGTACTGCACTTTTACTATGATGAAGCCTTTAAAAAACTAAAGGAGCCAATTTTTTATTTTTTTTTGCAAATTTAAAATGCGGGCAAAATAAATTACCAGATCCCATAATATTCGTCTGTCTATTCATTTTAATGGGAGATGTCCTCGAGATTTCCACTTATTAAAGGCAATCTTTTCGAACCTGTCTAGTCGGTTGTGACTTTTGAAAGCATGATTAATGTTTATTGGGAAGGGTGAAAGGTAGCGGGGATGGAGAGGAGGGAGAAATGCTTTTAAAATTTTATGAACTGGGAAATGCGTCAACCCACCAAACTTTGAAAATTTGACTAAGTATGGAAAGGTAGGTCGGATAGATAAACTCATCGCAAGCACAGGCACGATTGTGATTTCAAGGAGTGCAGGGTCAAATTGTATAGCACAAAAGTTTTGGGTGAAAACTTTATACATCGAACATGAGCTACCATAGTTCGATAACACCTATCCGTGAAGCCACGTCCATAAAATTGGCTAAGCATGCAACCGAACAGTGGTCGGCTGACAACGATTTGTCAGTTCACCACATCGGGAACCCACGAGCACAGAAACATGAGAAAGTATAGAACCAGAAATGCAGTTTACAAGCGGAAAACAAAGGGAGAGAACAACTATATCGCTCACAAAACAAAACTTCCTCTCATAACTATGAAACCACAGTAAGGCATAAACCATGGAAAAAACATCATTAGCTATGAAATATAGTTTCAAATGTGCAAACTGCAACAAGATGAACATATGCAATTTACATTGAATGCAAATTTTTGTATGTTATTCTATCTTAATAGTATTTTATGGGGAGTCAAGTGCAAAACAATGTAACAACAATTCCAACTGCGGATGCAACACCCCAACATTGCAAACCTTAGGCAAAGAAGAGCAAGCAGCAAACAACAAACTAGTTAAGAACCACCAAAAGGCCCAACTGCATCCGCAGGACCCGAACCCTGCAAAGTCAAATCAAACAACAATAAACAACATCCAGTGAAGAAAGAAGCAAGCAACAACACTAGGAATCCGCGAGCACAAAAACGTGAGAAAGTATAGAACTAGAAACGCAGTTTACAAGAGGAAAAAAAAAGGGATAGAATAACTATATCGCTCACACAACAAAACTTACTCTCATAACTATGAAACCACAGTAAGGCATAAACCATGGAAAAAACATCATTAGCTATGAAATATAGTTTCAAACGTGCAAACTGCAACAAGATGAACATATGCAATTGACATCAACTGCATATTTTTATATGTTATTCTATCTTAATAGTATTTTATGGGGAGTCAACTGCAAAACAATGTAACAACAATTCCAACTGCGGATGCAACACCCCAACATTGCAAACCTTAGGCAAAGAAGAGAAAGCAGCAAACAACAAACAAGTTAAGAACCACCAAAAGGCCCAACTGCAGCCGCAGGACCCGAACCCTGCAAAGTTGAATCAAACAACAATAAACAACATCCAGAGAAGAAAGAAGCAAGCAACAACCAGTCCACCAGGAATGAGGCAGTTCCAATCGCGGTTGCAGAACCCAAAACATGCAAACTGAAACAAGACAAACAGGCAAACAAGAACAACAACAACAGGCAAATAAAAAATCAGTGGTGATGCAAGAAGCAAGCATGAACCAACAATGTCGTTGAAGCACAATATTGCCCAAATTGACTGTAGAGAACATTACATATAAAAATAAATAAAAAATAAAAAATGTATTGTAACATGCCTGTTAAGTAAAAATTCAGCATTGCAAACATTTAAGCCTGTTAGGTAAACATTTAAGTCTGTTAGAAATGTTCTGTAAACATTTAAGAAAAAAATGCAATGTGTCAGGTCTCTAACGTACCAAAATAAATTTATTATAATTTATGTAACAATAGTTTGAAAAGTAGAGAATGTATTTGAAGGACAAACTTTGGATATGCTAGCATATCAAACATTGGCATAAATTTAGCT
The DNA here is from genome assembly GCA_009831015.1 of Picea engelmannii. NCBI lineage: Eukaryota > Viridiplantae > Streptophyta > Pinopsida > Pinales > Pinaceae > Picea > Picea engelmannii. The sequence continues at coordinate 148,420 of ML787593.1, read as the reverse complement.
AGCAGAAAATGCTAAGCCAAACATTCGAACTAATGCTAGCATTAATCCACCTTCCAGCAATGCATAAGAAAATATATGATTCAAAAAGACCATATATGATCAAATACTTTGGATATGCCAACATATATAACATTGGGAATAGTGAATCCGGCAATAAGACCTCAAATCCGTTGTCTAATCAGATCATGACATATATGGTACTTTTTGTTATATAAAAATCGAGGATTTTAGTTCCCTGGTTCCAACAATACATAATATGGAAATATTTGTGGTCAAAGGACAAAGTAATACGAGGTCAACGAATTATCAATCACTATAGTCCCTTTACGCCTACAGAAGGGACTAATAATATGGTAAAATAGCACATTACTTACTTTCATAAGGTCCGTGACATTATGGAAAGAAGGGCATATTCAGAGGGAATATTATATTTTGTAAAAAAAATAAAATTAGAAAAGTTTATTTCAACTTGCCGAAAATATTTTGGAGAATCTATAATATGCTTTTAAATTAGAGAAGTAATATGTTTATAACATATGTTATAATAAAATCTATAAAATTAAAGTGATACATATGAGTGTGTACGTTTTCACATTTGGTTATAATTGTTATAAAAAATTTGGAAATAAACTGTGTGGATGGTTTTGAAATGTTAAATGTTTCGAGTAGACACTCCACCCATTATTAAGAATAAAAGAAGGTGAATGAATTGGAAAAGAATGTGCTTCAAATTGGATTTAAAGGTTGAAAATCAGGAGGTAATCGTTGAAAATGAAAGTGGATGTGAATAAATTAATAAATGTAACTTAATAACTCTTGGAAAATAGATAAAAAATAATTAAACAAACTATTTTTAAGGTGGAAAGGATATGTATTGGTCAAAGAGGAGGGAAAAAGAGGAAATAATAACTAAATAAATAAATATTTAGTTAAGAAATATAATGGATGAGAGATAGGAGAGATTAAACCAAAGAAACCCAAAATTGATAATAGTCAATACATAAAAATGAATGAATTAGTAAGGTTAAATATGAATTTGTATGAGTTGTGTTAGTGATTCATTTGTTTTTCTTGACTTTCTATCGTCATTCTTTATATATATATTTTTAATTTGATGTTATAATATTTAATCCTACTAATTCATTTTTATCTATTTTTCAATGGTCATTTAGTTACATTTATTAATTTATTCACATCCACTTCTATTTTTAACCATTATCTCTGATGCATTTATTAATTTATTCACATCCATTCCACGTTAAAAATAATTCATTTTTATTTATTCCCAACGGTCATTTAGTTTAGTTCTTTCAATCTTTAAATTCACAGCATACTCTTTTCTAACTCATTCACTCTTTTTGTTCTCATGATGGTTGGAGTGTTCATTGAAACATTGGACATTTCAAAACCACCCACACACTTATTTCCAATTTTTTTTATAGTAATAGTAATAAGTTTGTTTATGAGAAAAATAAATATGTATAAGAAGGTTAACTTTGTAGATTATTATTTGGTTTATATTTAGAAACACATGTTTGTGATTCAAATGTTTTTATTTTAAATTTTTTAAAATAATTTAATGAGAAATTTTTAGACATTTTTTCTAGTTGGATGGTACCTAATGTAAACTTATTAATTTCAAGAAGACCAACCTTGAAAAATTTAATATATAGTAAAAGGAATTCAACCACTTAAAATTAATTAATTTTTAATTTTTTATAATAACAAATAAGTTAATATAGTGGCAACAAGAGTGGAGGATTGTCTTTGATTTTGAAGGAATTGAAAGAATCTCATTTGCATGGGGGTTAGGACGAATAAGAAATTAAAAGACTTAGGCATTGGCTCAAGAGTGGAGGATTGTCCTTGATTTTGAAGGAATTGAAAGAATCTCATTTGCATGGGGGTTAGGACGAATAAGAAATTAAAAGACTTAGGCATTGGCTCTATATATGGGACTAAAACTAATTGACTCTGAATGGTACAAGGAAGTTATTGTGATAGGAAACTTTGAGCTCGTAATTAAGGGAGTAAGGAAGCATTCTAGGCAAGCTCGAAATAATCTCACTAGAAATATCCAAAGAATACTAAAATAAGGAAAAAGATTCAAAGGGGTGGAATATCATCATGTTTTAAGAATCCTAAATCAGAAAGAAGACATATTGGCCAAAGAAGCTTATGGTCTAGAACAAGACATGCTAAGAAAAATCAAGTTCTAGAAACAAAATTCCTGATATAAGTGTAATGTCTAGTAAATCAAATTTGGATGGGGGGATTCCCCTCACCACTTCAAATAATCGTGAGGAAATTAATGAAATTCAACATGCACATGTTTCGTCGGACTAGGGCATCACCTCACATGGCATCTCGATCACCGCACTTATGGCAGAGTTTTTAGTTCATATGTAGTTGAAGAATGGGTGGATTAATCATCAGTCCCCTTGCATCATCATCAACACGGGTGGGATATTTCTCCCTCATTTTCGTATTTGAGTCCCCATGGAATCCAAAGGTATAACTTATGGCTTCGATCAAGTTGAATACTATGTGGAGTTTCTCTTTGGTTTTCATTGGTGAGTTGTATCCATGTTCCATCTACACAAAACCTTTCTGTGTGGGAAAATTTGTGTGTTTGGTTTTTTGGGAACTAGGGGATTCACCCTGGTTTGTATATACAACCCTCCTCTATTTGTTCTAGAAATTCATCTAGTGCACATTTAATTGGGTTCAGTGGTTAGTCACCAGGTTTGAACTAGGAGCTATGTTCGTGGATTAGGAAGACTACATTGACAATCAAGTGAAATTGCAAATGTTCTAGGTGTGAAATTTAGGAGGTAAAGAGGTAATTGAGGGTTCAAGAGATTGGAATTATGGCTAATAAAAATGTCATTGCTCATATGGAAGCCCCGAGCTGGGCATAGAAAGATTCACAAGATAGAAAACCACCATAACCATGGAAACATTTAACTATCAAGCAAATGCAATTCAGGAGTTGAGCCAAGAGAATCAACTTCTTAAACAGATTGTAGTAGAATTGATGAGTTTTAAAAATATGGCATAGGACCATGTGCTTATCTCCATGGGATCAAATGCAGAGAATGATGGTGTTTTGGTACAACAACTTCACTAAATGTCATTCATGGACACATGCATTCGAAACCATGTGGATACAGAGCTCAAACTCTTTTAAATTAGTTTTTCTATGTTTTTAAAAGTTTCTTTGTGCTTGGGGATTATGTCAAAGCTTATACTTGTAAAATTCTTGGAAAAAACACAAGTATAGTTAAGGAAATTATTTGTAGGAAGGCTATAAGCTTGCATCAGAATAGATTTACTTCGATAATTTTTTAAAACTCGATGTATTAGACTGTTGTGCAACTAGGATGCAACATTTTTTTGATATCAAATCAATCGTTTATGTTAAAATAAATAAGTTAATATAAAATTAATGGCTAATCAATGAAATTAGTTCTTAGACTAATGCAAAAACACCTTAAAATAAAAGAATTTGTAAAATTTATAATATAAAGGAGATTGATGATAAACATTATTTTATTTTAACATGTCGTATTCTTAATAATAGATTTTACTACAACTATCTATCTATAAGGACAATTTCTAGTTTGATATGTTGGGAGCATGTAAATCAAGATGAGAGAATGAGAGTGTGCCAAGTACATTGAATATCGAAGAACGAGTTCATGCCAAGTGGAACGAAGTTGAGTTTGTGGAAAGAGAAACATAGTCTTTCTTAAGGAAAATGTTACAACAAAATATAGCCCCCCCAAATGATGTAAAGTCATAAGCATTAAGGGACTAGTTTTGTGCACTCAAGAAGACTACCCATTGTCACCACAATAGCTCTTCCTCACACTTTTGGTTGGATATTCTCTGAGTCAAGGGGGGTTTACTAAATATAGGATTGCTAAGTATATAGTGGAGGCCAAGGTGATTTTGTGAAGAGTTAGCTTAAGAAAAAAAAATGGTTGTAACAAAAGTGGAATAAATGAGTGGTTTGAGAAAGGAGTGTCAAGAAATGAAACACACTTCCACACTAAACCTAGCAGAAGAAAGGAATAATTTAATCAAGAACGTAAATGAAAAAGCAAACGCATAATACACATATATTTTACTTTGGAAACCCAAAATGGTAAAACCATCATTCCTTGAGCGTTCTTCTCTCTTATTGTCGTGTTCAATCTGAATAAAAGTTTACATGTCTAACCTTGGCCCACACCTAAGACACAATTGACATCATACCCTCTTTCTTACACAAGAACAACCCTGTATCCAATTTGGCTTACATTTGCATGACCAACAACCTACATCTAAATATTTCTCTAAATATTTACTATCTTACAATTAGTTTTTACAGCATTACAACATGCCTCTTTATAGGATTTATAGTAGGAAAAACCCTAAAGAAATGGAGCCCAAAAACGGTTGTAGATCCATGCAGATAATTGGCCACAAATCCCATGAATCTCGAGATTCTGTTACAGTCGACTCCAATTCGGATTACCAGACGGACTTCATTCGGTCTTTAGTAGATCGTCTCGCGCCCGCACTTTGACCTATTTTCCGGTCGACTTGTCGTCGATATCTTCGACTTTGAATTTACCCGGTTGACTACCCTGACCTTCGACTTGTTTTTGATCCACCTTGACTTTCACTACAAATAATATAACAAACCAACATTCTCCCTCTTTTTTCTTTTTTGTTGAAACCGGGAGATTCTTAAACTTATATTCACATACCCATGGAAGAAATACCCATTTCTTCTCTGCACCAAGAGAACTTTGCAACACTCACAGACTTGGTCAATGAATCTGCTATGTTTTTCAACATGTCTACTTTCTCCAACAACACCTTATTGTTTTCCACCATGTATCTCACAAAATCGTATTGTACATCAATGTGATTAGTCTTAGAATGATAAGTAGGGTTATTTTCCATAAATATTGTTCTTTGACTCTCGCAACTTATCTTCATAGATCTCTGCTCAAACCCGATTCCTGAACACATCCTTTGTAGCCATACTCCTCCATTGCTTCCATAAGTGGTCACCATGTATTCACCTTTTGTTGTTGACAAGGCTATGACCGCATGTTGCTTACTCATCTAGCTTATTGCTCCACCGAACATCTTGAAGACATATTTGTTGGTCGACCTCTGTCGATCCAAATCTCCAACCCAATCGGCATCAACAAAGCCATGTACATTTATTTTACCACTGTCACCCCTAGGTTTTCCTTGGTAGCATACAACATAGTCCTTCGTGCCACACAAATACCTTAATACTCTTTTGACAGTTGTCCAGTTCTCCTTTCCAGGTGTCGACATGTACTTTCTCAACACTCCCATTGCATGGGAAATGTTTGTTTGAGTGTAGACCATCGCATACATTAGACTAACAAGAACACTTACATAGGGAACACGTTCCATGTCTTATATTTCTTCATGTGTCTTTGGACACTATTCACTAGTTAGCCTTGCTCCCACAGGAATTGGCACCTTCATCGGTTTGCAATCCTACATGTTGAAACATTTCAAAATTGTTTCAATATACTTCATCTGATTCAACCAGAGATTTCTAGCTACTCAATCTTTGTTAATCTCCATTCCAAGAATGAAGTTAGTTGCACCGAGATCCTTCATGTCGAACTTGGAGGATAGTTGCTTCTTCACCTCCTTTATTGTGTCCATGTTGTTTCCAATCAACAACATGTCATCAACATACAAAGCTACATATATGAAACTCTCCTCTTCTTCATGGAATATATGTAGTGATCAACTTTGTTTCTCACAAATCCCAAACTAAGGATGTATGTGTCGAAATTTTGGTACCACATCCTTGGTGATTGATTTAGACCATAAAGGGATATTTTCAATTTGCACACCAACTCTTTCTTTCCCTTTTCTACAAATCCTTCAGGTTGTTTCATGTATATTTCTTCTTTTGGGTCCCCATATAGGAACGATGTCTTTACATCCATCTGTTCTATTTGTATATCGAATGTTGCAACCAGAGACATTTTGCAACAGGGAAAAAAATCTCACCGAAGTCGACTCCCTCGACTTGGGAATATCCTTTCGAAACCAATCGAGATTTGAACTTCTCAACTTGTCTTGTTGCATTCATCTTCTTCTTGATTACCCATTTTCCATCGACGAGATTTCTTCCACTAGGTAACTTGACTAGGTCCCATGTATCATTATTATGCAAGGATTCAATCTCTTCGACCATGGCATCCTTCCAAAGTTTACCCTCTATCGAGTCGACTGCCTCACTGATCGACTTGGGCTCATCGTCGATGGAAGCTAACACAAATGTGGAACGAAATTTGGGAAGACTATACCTTTCAACTTGTTTTATTACTCATTTTTACCTCCTCACAATCGTGGTTGGTTTTTCCACCTCTTCATCTGATTCATTTGACTCATCTTAATCAACTTCTTCCTTCCCTAGTTCAAATCGCACTGTCTTGGGATTATTCTTGATTTGAACAATTTTTCTAGGCTTCAACTTACCTTTGACTTCTTTGAAGACCACATATCGACTATACATTGTTCTCCTTGATGCAGGATCCCAGAGTTTATATCCTTTCATTCCTTCTTTGTACCTAAAGAAAATACACTTGATTGCATTCTTATTCAACGTGCTCCTCTTTTCCTTGGGAACATGCGCAAATGCATCACATCCAAATACTTTGATATGTGAAACCAAAGGCTTCTTACCAAACCATACCTCATGTGGAGTTGTGTCAACTAGCACCGACAAAGGAGACATATTCACCAGATATCTTGCAGTGTCGACTGCCTCCGCCCAGAATTCTTATGCAAGCCCAACATCACTGAGCATGCTCCTTGCCTTGTCCATCAAAGTTTTTTTCATTCTCTCATAAACTCCATTTTGTTGTGGGGTATATGGTGTGGTATTTTGGTGCGCTATTCCACACTGCTTGCAGAACTGATCAAATTATTTTCCACAGAATGCACCATTGTTGTCATTCCTCAGCACCTTAATCTTCTTATTTGTCTGGTTTTCCACAAGAGCTTTAAACTATTTAAATATCTCAAAAACCTTTGATTTCTTCCTCAGGAAATATATCCATGTATTCCTAGAAAAATTATCTATGAAGGAGAAATAATAAAGGGATCCACCAAGTGAAGGCACTAAAACCGGGCCAAACACATCACTATGCACCAATTCTAGAATCCCATTTGTCATTGTCGCTCTGAATGGGAACCTCACCTGAATTTTTTTTCCATATATGAAATATTCAAAAAATTGGACTTCTAAACCACATTCAGGAAAAAATTTGACCATACCTTTGTTGTGCATAGCTTGAAGTCCTTTTTCTCCAATGTGTCCCATCCTCTCGTGCCATAGCATAGTTGGGTCGACTTTATAACGTCTTGTCAAGTCGATTTATACCGAATCAACCTGAGTCAATTCGAGTTGAGTTGAGTTGAGTCGATTCAAAGTTGATGTCAAGTCGAATTCAAGAGCAATGATGTTGTTGCATCCAATCGAGTCAACATTCCCTAACATCTTGTATAAGGTTCCAATCGAAACTCCTTTCATTAAGACCATTGCACCTCTGAACATCTTGCACGTATCCTTCTGAAATAGAGTATGCACGCCTGCATCACTCATATTGTTGATAAATATTAGGTTTATTTCCAACCTGGAATGTGTATCACACCGGGGAGGGTTCTTTTCCTCCCATCTTGCAGTTTCAGTCAAACTCTTCCTCGTTCAACAATTTTTGTTTTCAAGTCCTTCCCCGAAAACACATCACCTCCATCATATCGTTCATACTCGCAAAACCATTCTCTATGTGGTGTCATATGATAGGATTCTCCTGAGTCAATCAACCAAACATATTGATCTGAATGTGTATTGGTCGATGTTGGGTACACATCACCTCCCTTATATGGGTTCATATTTCTCTTAGTCAACTAATTCTCATCAGATCTGATATTGACTTTTGTTGTCTTCATCTTCAATCCTTTTTGTAATTCCCAACTTTAGCGCATTTCTAGCATCTTCACATCGACTGGACCGGGGACTTAGATCTACCCTTCGAATTAGAATTTATACTGGAGAATTTGTCTTTATCTTTGTCTATCGGTCGACCTCTCATCACTAAAGCATCTTTGGGCGATCTTTCCATGTTATTTCTTCTCATTTATTCTGACAATACATACGCAACCACATTTTATATCGCTAGTGTGGTTGTATTACTCCCTATAGCCATGACTAATCTATCCCAGTGTTGACAAAGTGTCCTCAAACGCGTAATTTTATTGATAAAGAAAAAAGGATTACAATCTGAAGTGAGAACTCATAATCTACTCCTTAACCTCACTTGAAGAAGGAGCTAGTTTATATAGCTCAACTCTAAACTAAAATCTAGGAGAACAACCAATCACATAATCACATGAGTATGATAGGTGTCCTTTACA
>ML787593.1:108991-139450 GCA_009831015.1 Picea engelmannii | reverse complement strand
TTACAATCTGAAGTGAGAACTCATAATCTACTCCTTAACCTCACTTGAAGAAGGAGCTAGTTTATATAGCTCAACTCTAAACTAAAATCTAGGAGAACAACCAATCACATAATCACATGAGTATGATAGGTGTCCTTTACATAGAAGTTAGGTGTCCTTATCCTAACAAACTAGAATAAACTAATTTTTAAAAACATTTATACTAGAAAATATTTAGACTATAGAACTTTAGGATTATGAGGCTAACAATCCCCCCTTTAATCCAAAAGTTCATTTTTACAAATACCAAGTTCATATCTGAACTTAGTGAACTTTATTGTACCAAGAGGTTTGGTAAAAATATCTGAAGTTTGATCTTCAGACAGAAAAAACCGAGGCTTGATGATGTCTTTGATTATGAGCGATCTGATGAAGTGGTACTTGGTGTCGACATGTTTAGTATTTGAATGAAATAATGTATTCTTGGCCATATTTATTGCCAACTGATTGTCGATCAATAAGGTAGTTGTTGATTTATGAGTTTCACCAAGATTGTGTAAAATTATACATAGCCATATAATCTCACATGCGGCTTCCCAAGATGATATGTACTATGCCTTTGCTAAAGAATTGGCAATTGTTGTCTGCTTTTTGCAATTCCAAGATACTCTTGTTGAACCCATATTCATTAAATAACCTGAAGTGGATGTTCTATCATCAATGTCACCTGCAAAATCAACATCTGAAAATTCAACAAGTGTAAAAATTTTGTTCCTTTTGTAGAGAAGACCAAAATCTTTTGTACCTCGAATGTATGTTAGTACCCTTTTTGTTGAATTCCGGTGACTTTCCCTTGGTTCCTGCATAAACCTTGAAAGTATATTGACTGAATATGACAAATATGTTCGAGTATTTTTCAAATAAATGAGACTTCCAACCAATTGCATATACTTTGTACTGTTTACCAATTCCCCCCCTTCAAATTTTGAAAGTTTCAATTTCTGCTCCATGGGGGTAAGAGAAGGTTTACAATCTTCCATGCCAAATTTATTTAACAATTCAATGACATACTTAGTTTGACTAAGGAATATTTGGTTAGGATGTTGAGATACATCAACTCCAAGATAATAATGAAGTTTCTCTAAATCAGTCATTTTGAACCCTACTTTCTTCCTTAACTTGTTTGATGTGTGTGTTAGATTTTCAATGAGCCATGGCTCATGCATTTTCTTCAATTTTTTTGTTTAACTATTACTTAAACCATAACTACTGCAGAAAACCAAGATCACAGGAAGAATAACTATGCACAAGAACACAAGAAGTATCATGGGAAACCCTTCTCAACAAGGGAAGAAAACCCATCTAATCCTTTGCTATATTCCTCAAGAGAAAGACCTCCCAGACCATCACCAAATCTAACACACAAGAGGGTGTTGCAATTCTCATAATTTCAGACCACAACTTCTTAAATCATGAGATGACACAATGTTAAGTGTGTTTCCTCAATGGGGATTCACCTTTATTTATATAAGACTTGTCACATCAAATGATGTGTCTATTGGCACAATAGGGCCGACCTCAGTAACTCAAAATATAATTAATAATTACCATATTAATTATATTTTATTAATTATTTTTCACATTAATTATCTTTTACATTAAGGTGGTGTCGACCTATACCCTTTACATTACAATTAGGGTTACAGGTAAGTCTGACTCTTGAACAATATATCAAGGTATATCATACACCCACTAATGCTTAGCCAATAGGGACACATCCATAAGGATGTCCATATCTCTATCTCACTGTGTCTCACAAGAGAACCACACTCACTAGTGTTCAGCCACTAGTATCACGTTCACATGTGCTTATCCACAGGCACGTCCAACTCAATAGATCTTCTTTCCCACTGCATTACACAGGAGAGTCATCTGGATTTCATCATCTCAACTCTCTGCTCAGAGGAGGATAATACATCATCTTCATCTCTATCTCATAACGATGCACCCAACTCATCAGAATTCACACGTTCACCTTGTGCTCAGCCACATGCACGTCCAACTCAACAGATCTCCTTTCTCATTGTGTTACACAAGAGAATCATCTGGATTTCATCATCTCAACTCTCTAATTAAAGGAGGCTAATACATCGTCTTCATCTATGTCTCATAACGATGCACCTAGCTCATGGGAATTGACATGTTCACCTTGTGCTCAATCACATGCACGTCCAACTAAACAGATCTCCCTTCTCACTGTGTTACAACGAATAATCATCTCGATTTCTTCTCAACTCTCTATAAGGATGAGGTCATCACTACATTCCAGTTCTGTCTCAGATAGGAACCACACACCCATATAAAGGGCTCTCTCTCAGGTTGACTCAATCGGTCCATGTCCTAGAGAATGTCTCACGTAGTTTTTATCATCAACACTCCCTCTCAACTAGGGAGGAATTCTTCATCAGGCCAAGTCTCACACGGAAGTACTTTGAACTTTGTCTTGGTTGTAGTCATCAACACTCCCTCTCAACTAGGGAGGTATTCTTCACCAAGCCAATTTGGTGAAGATGTCTACAATTTTATCATGTGTAGGATGGTATAGCACGTGTGTTGTTTTCCTCTGCATCATGCCTCTCAAAAAAAGATATTTTATCTCAACGTGGTTCGATCTATCATGAAACATCGGGTTCTCAAAGAGATTCAAACACAGCTATGGTTATCATCATAGAATCCATCTCATGATCAAGTAAATTTGTTAGAAGCTTGTGAAGCCACATTGCTTCTCACACTCAATGCTATATACTCTACTTATGTGGTACTCAAGGCCACAGAGCCTTGTTTCCTGCTACACCAGGAAATCATGGCAAAATTCATGGTAAAAAAACAACTGGATCTGCTCTTCCGGTCCATTGTACTCTCTGCTCAATTTGTATCGGCACATCCCTACAAACTCAAGTTCTCACTGGAGTCATATATCAGGCCATATCCAATTGTGCCTCATATATATCTCAACACATGCTTTATTTCTATCCAGTGAGTCTGTCTCGGTTGACTCATGGATTGACTAAGCACATTTGTTGCATAGCATATATCAAGTCTAGTGTTAACTAGATACATCAATGATCCAATCAGTTGTGGATCAATATCGTCTGAATCATCATCATTTATTTTTCATCAAATTCATCACCATCGGTGTAGACATGGATTTGCATTCTGTAATATTGAACTTCTTTTAATATCTCCAATGTGTATTTTCCTTGAATTAGGAAAAGTCTCATTGGACCTCTATCATACTTCTTGTCCCAAGAAGTGGTGCATCATATCCAGATCCTTCAACTTGAATTCAGAATTTGAGGCTTGCTTGTATCCAACAACACGAATTTCTGAATAAGTCATCAAAATCAGGCTCTCGTCACCAACAATGTAATAGTATCGGTTTGGATCATCAACTCTTGATGAAACCCCAAACTCATCAAGAATCCATCTATATGATGTAGTTTCTAACTCATGGATTGTAGTACAGATGGGAGTGCATCGGGCTACTGGATCAATATGCCTCATCATAGTTCAGTCCCTTTGCTTGTGAGTATCCTCTGGCTACAAGTCTCATTTTGTATTTCTCAACACTTTCATCAGTTGCATGTGTTTTTGCCTCTTACAGAGTTTTTCAAGCCCAGACAGGCCTTTTATCGCTTATTGCAAAGTCTGTGGTAATATCAATTGGATCAAATGTATCAATGGATATCTCCCTCTGGACTGTTGAGGAGAAAGAAGATAATACCTCTCTTCCTCAATTAGTTTGAATCCTTTTGATTCAAGTTACTCCCTCTGAATTCTGAAGGATAAGCATCTTCCTTTGTTGTTAACCTGCCTGGAACAAGAAAACAAACGAAAGGAAACAAGACAAGAATATATGTTCACTAGTGGATATTCATGATTACGTATCTAGAACCAAAACATTTTAAGGATTGTTGTCATAGCTAAAACACATACTTGTAATGTAGCAACCTTATAAATGTAGGTTATAGTCATGATAAATAAAAGCAAGCAAACCTGGAGTCTTCACTTCCAGTGTGTTTTTCTTTTGAATGCACTGAGACTTCTCTGGGTCCATGATTTGCACCAGGGGTTCCTTCCACCTGTAAATACCCTTATGACAATGATGCAAATAATATATACACACACACACACACACAAACAAGTGCATACTTGAGAGTGTACACCAATGGAGATTCTGCTTGTTTGTATTGTAGCCACCTATACCACACAAGTCTATGACGAAGTCTGCATCAACCTTTACAAGTTCATGTCCATTTTTGTTTTTTTTTTCAACAAAATTCCAAACATGTTGTTGTAGTTATCTTGGTAGCTCTTGTTGCTACTCAACACTGTTACATATTGACTTCATATATGTATTTAAGGGTTTCAATCTGGTCTGTAATCAACATCTTCAATGCACTTGGGCAAGTCATCAACATCCTTCTATGTTTGTTGGAATATAAACCAACACCACCATTAAGTAATTGCATCAATAAATGACATCAAAGGATGGAAGAATGGAGCAATAGGATAGCATAGATATAGCTCAGAAATTTGACTTGTCCATAGGTCTTTGTGTTTCAGTAAGTTTCATTGGTCCACTCTTTTCATCAATATCTTCAAGCGATTATAATTTTCTATGGAGGGAACTTCAGGGGTAGATGGAACATCTTAAGAAAGAGACAACACTTAATAAAATCAATCAACTTAGCATTTATTCATGCTTGAAAGAGTTATAATAAGATCCAAAAATAATATTTTTCATGCATGAACTTGTCAACCAAAGATTGCCTCAAAATATCAATCTCCAATAATTTTAAAATCCTGTCAGCTTCAAATTTTTGTAATGCCATTTGAGTATGGCACAAAGGAGCTTGAGATTGGATTTGAAGTCTTCTTACTAGACAAGGGTAATGGCCCTACTATTGTCCAAAAAAATCAGACTTAATATAGGACTTAAACTCAACCTTCCTTTCTTAAAAAACCATCGTCGAGACTGCTTCAAAAATGATATAATTTTCATCTCTTGACATCCTCAGAAATATCACTCAGAATTTAAACTTGGCATAGGTCTGTAGTGTGGTTTTACGGCTGAGATTATTCTCAATAATGTGGTCATCTTGTTTGGGAATTCATCCTTCCTCACGGATTTGTTGTTAGGGTATTTCCATGGTAATTTTAGAGGTGTCCCAGAACAGGCCAAGTTCCTTCCATCTTTGGGGGGCCCGACCCTTATACTAGGCTCCGACCTCTTTTCATACACCTTGGTTGTTGTTTGGAAGAAGTACCCCATACATCATCCCTTCTCCTAGGCTCCGCCCGTTTCCTTCACCAAGGGGTCTGGCCCTTTTATTCTAGGTTGCGACATCTTTATTCCTTGCCACATAAAAACAAGGGAGGTCTATCCTCAACCTTTACCACTAACGGAGAGGTCCGACCCTTGTTTCTTTATGCCAGTAGTGAGTTCTCCTCCCATGGTTTCTTTCCTGTATTTGTTGTGGGGTCCAGCCTCATTTCTTTTCAATGGTAGCAAGGGTTTGACAGTATTTTAGGTGACCACGGTCTTCTTTCTTCCTTGAGAAAGTGGTATTCTTCAAGACCTGCTCTGATACCATGTTATATTTTCAATGAGCTATGGCTCATGCATTTTATTCAAATTTTGTGTTTAACTATTACTTGAACCATAACTACTGCAGCAAACCAAGATCATAAGAAGAATAACCATGCACAAGAACACAAGAAGTATCATGGGAAACCCCTCTCAAAAAGGGAAGAAAACCCAGCCAATCCTTTGCTATATTCCTCAAGAGAAAGACCTCCCACACCATCACCAAATCTAGCACTAAAGAGGGTGTTGCAATTCTCATAATTTCAGACCACAACTTCTTAAATCATGAGATGACACAATGTTAAGTGTGTTTCCTCAATGGGGATTCACCTTTATTTATATAAGACTTGTCACATCAAATGATGTGCCTATTGGCACAATAGGGCCGACCTCAATAACTCAAAATATAATTAATAATTACCATATTAATTATCTTTTACATTAATTATATTTTACATTAAGTTGGGGCTGACCTATACCCTTTACATTATAATTAGGGTTACAGGTAATTCTGACTCTTGAACAATATAGAAAGGGATATCATACACCCACTAGTGCTCAGCCACTAGAGCCACATCCATAAGAATGTCCATATCTCTATCTCACTGCGTCTCACAAGAGAACCACACTCACTAGTGCTCAGCCACTAGGATCGGGTTCACCTGTGCTCATCCACAGGCACGTCCAACTCAAAATATCTTCTTTCCCATTGCATTACATGGGAGAGTCATCTAGATTTCATCATCTCAACTCTATGCTCAGAGGAGGCTAATACATCATCTTCGTCTCTGTCTCATAACACTGCACCCAACTCATGGGAATTCACACGTTCACTTTGTGCTCAGCCACAGGCAGGTCCAACTCAACAAATCTCATTTCTCACTGTGTTACACAAGAGAATCATCTGGATTTCATCATCTCAACTCTCTGCTCAAAGTAGGCTAATACATCGTCTTCATCTCTGTCTCATAACGATTCACCCAGCTCATGGGAATTCACACATTCACCTTGTGCTTGGCCACAGGCATGTCCAACTCAGCAGATCTCCTTTCTCACTGCGTTACATAGGAGAATCATTTGGATTTCTTCTCAACTCTCTATAAGGAGGAGGTCATCACTACATTCCAGTTATGTCTTATATAGGAACCACACACCCATATCAGGGGCTCTCTCTCAGGTCGACTCAATTAGTCTGTGTCCTAGAGAATGTCTCATGCAGTTGTAATCTTCAACAATGTGCTTCATTACGTCTTGTTATGATTAAGTCATCAACATAGAGTACAAGTATCATCATGTGCTTATCTTGCATTCAAAAATACAATGTATCATCTGATTCACTTCGTTGAAAACCCACCTTTCGTAGCTACTCATCCATTTTTTCATACCAAGCTCGAGCAACTTGTTTCAAGCCATATTAAGCCTTCACAAGTTTTCAAACTTTATGCTCTTTTCCTTTAGCTTCAAAACCTTGTGGTTGATTCATGAAAATATCTTCCTTTAGATCACCATTCAGAAAGGCACTTTTGACATCCATTTGATGTAATTTCCAACCATTATGTGCAACCAAATTGATAATCATTCTGATAGTATTCCATTTAGTTGTGGGTGAAAAAGTTTCTTCATAATCAATTCCTTCCTGTTGAGAAAAACCTTTAGCAATAAGTCTTTCTTTGTACTTGTCAATTTTACCATTGGGCTTGTACTTTACTCAGTAAACCCATTTACAATCGATGGGCTTAACATCATGTGGACAATCAAATAAGTTCCAAGTCCCATTTGCAAGTACTGAATCATACTCATTAATCATTTCTTCCTTCCATTCTTTATGTCCAGTTTCTTCAACAAAAGAAGTAGGTTCATTGGAAGCATGAGCAAAATTTGCTTCTGCTCTTGAAGATCCCCTAGTTCTTGTTTTTTTCATTTGATCTGAATGAAAATCTTTGAGAAGTTGTTTGACCCACTTTGGCTTCTTATGTTGAGGGGATTGAGGATCTGAATCACCATCATTATTGAAAAGAGGATTTTCAAAAAATGTGGCTCTCATTTCTTCTGAAAGATCTGAGGTTGGAGAAGATTCTTTTGAAGATTTTGTATCAAAAGAGTATTTTGTAGTTTCATTATCAGATGAATCAGAATAACTTTTTGATAAAGAGATGTCTTCTGGAGAAACAAAGTCTTTTTCAAACCAAAATGTTTACTTTGACTTGTTCAAATTACCTTTACCCTTAGTGTTTTTCTTCTCTATACGACTAAGGAGATGACTAATCTCATCTAAACTGTTACTTTCAGTTTCATCAAAAATTACATATCTACTGACAATGAATCTTCCATCTGAAAACAATCTATACCCTTTCTTTTCATTAGAGTATCCAATGAAGGTACACTTCATACTTCAGTTTTCTAATTTAGTCCTCTTTTCCTTAGGAACTAAAGCATAACATGTTGAGCCAAAAACCCTAAGATGATTTACATTGGTTTTAAAACCGTACCAATCTTCATAAGGAGTTTGTCTATCTAAATCTGATGTAGGTGATCGATTTCTAAGATAAACTACAATATGGACTGCTTCAGCCCAATATTTTGTGCTCAACCCTTTAAACTGCATCATAGATCTTGCCATGCCCATGAGATTTTTTTTCATCCTTTTAGTAACTCCATTCTGCTGTGGAGTATAGGAATTTTTCAGTTGCCTCTTAATTCCATTGTTTCGACAATAATCATTGAATTCAATTGAAGTGAATTCACCTCCATTATCGTTTCTCAAAGAAGCAACATTTTCTCTAGTTTCATTTTCAACCATGTGTTGAAAATTTACAAACTTTTCAAAAGCTTCAAACTTTGCCTTTAAAAAGTACACCCATGTCATTCTAGTGTAGTCATCAATGAATAATATAAAGTATCAACAACCACTAAAATAAGATCCATTGGACCACATACATCACTGTGAATCAACTCCAAATACTTTGTTGCTCGCCATGAGCTAGTTGGCAAAGCTTCTCACTTTTTCTTGGAATTTTCTTTCTTGAAAGTTGGCAAACCCTTTACCAAAACTTGGGACTTAAGTTTCAAGAGACTATCAAAGTTTAAGTGACCAAATCGAAAATTCCATAATCTGAATGAAGACATTTCAGAATTCATTGTTGTTGCAACCTCTTCCTTTCTTTGAATGACTTTCCCATTCATTATTAGTAACTTCCCATCTTCATATACATTCATTACTGTTTTAAAGTTATCCTTCTCTAACTTAATCTTCACCAAACCATCTTGCAAGATGATTTGATGTCCAACTTATCTGATTGTGACTAAGGATGAAAAAAAATTCTTAAAAGTTGGTACATACCAAACATTTGAAATCCATTTTTCACCAATTCCAGGGAAAAAGACTTTCACTGAACCTTTTCCTTGAGGTATATGAGTTGTATCATCAGCTGAATAAATGGGATTTACTTGAACATATTTATAATTCCAAAAATAGTCTTTGCGATAAGTCATATGTTGAGTAGCCCCTGTGTCGAATATCCAATCATTTTCAAATGAATCTACATGCTGAACTGCTGAAAAAACATATTCATATTGATCATCCTGGTAATCTTGATCCTCTGCATATTGAGCTGATTGTTGAGAAATTGAATTTGACGTCTGCTTAAACTTTGGAAATTGATCATTTCTTGTAAGACAATTTGATGCATAATGACCCATCTTTAAACATCTTTTACATCTTACTTGACTGGAATTTTTGCCTCTTCCTGACTGTGCATTATTATTGTGAGGATTACTTTGAAAACTTTGTTGATGAAAATTGCTACAACCTCTACGTTGACCACGACCTCTTCCGCGGCCTCGATTAGAAAACTGATTCTGAAAATTTCCAAAATTTGATTTTCCTCTTCCTTTAGAACTTTCAACTTTAGTAAAAAGAAGATCTTCTCCTAATTGTTTTTGTTTTCCAAAAGATTTACTATGTTGAGCCAGTAATTCACTAAGTTAATCAAAATTCACAGTTGATAACTTATTATTTATTTGCAAAGTCTCAAGAAAATGATTATAAGATGAAGGAAACCCATTTATTACAATGGAGACTAGAAAACTATCTTCAAGTTTAGGAAAACCGACTTTGATGATTTCCTGATAAATGTTCTTAATCCTTGAAATGTATTCTAATACATCACCATTGTCTACTAATATTTGCTTAAGCAATTTCATTTGTAGATCAACTCTATGAGATGCAACAGGAGTATCAAAAAGCTTGTTTAACAATTTCCAAGAAGATCGTGCATCTTTGGAATTCTCAATATGAACAAACATGTGTTCAATTACAGAAGAATGTAACAAAGAAAGTGCTTTTTCATATTTCAAATTCCATTTTGCTAAAGAAGTAGCGTCAGAGGGCTTAGTTGGAGTAGTATCACCATCACAGATATCACACCATAATTCATTATAGATCAAAGTGTTATGCATGTGTCGACTCCAAAATTTGTAATTCTTGGGTCCATCTAAGTTATCTGATTCTGTGAATAAATTGATTAATTTAGACATGATGTTTGTTGCAAGATTGCAAATGAATAATCCACAAAACTACAAAAGAGGGACACAATGCACCAAAAATAAGTGGACACGATCCACGCAAAAATAACACTTTTAATGGTTTGACCTTGACCCTTTAAAAATGTCGTTGGAAACATATTTTGAAAGAGTATTTCACTAGACTCTTCTCAACTTCAAAATTTTTAAAGACTACAATCAAAATCTCTTTTACAATGTATATAACATTTTTCACCTTTTCTTTTTTACAAATACCACAATGTGCCCCCCCCCTTGAACTAAAGTCAAACATTAAGTAACACTACTCAAAAATTTAATAATCAAAAACATTTTTACAAAAAAATATTTCCCTTTAATCCACTTATCACTTCAAAGAGTTTTACTAAAGAATATCGTATTAAAATATTCTTTATAACAAAAAAAATGGGGCATAAAAAGATACACCAAAGATACCAGAGATACCATATCGTGTGCACCAGGTGGATGGATATCATTTATGCCCTGCATTATACCCAACTTTACATTGACAGTCGACTATGGTGGGAAGGCCCCCTCTGTGGCACCCTCACCAGATCATGATCCTCCAATTAAGTCTCCAACCGATATTTTGAACCCATGTAAATTGGGGGCCAACATGTGCAGAGAAGGTTCCTGTGTCGTTTAATCTGAGTTCGGTTACAGCTGTAAATGCATTGAAGGCTATGAAAATCTTCTCAATATGACATCATTCCTGTGTCTCAAACCATGCTCGATCGGTGCAGATTTTTCATAGCTTGGGATCAGCGTCGGTGGGAATAGAAGTGGAGCCACAACTCCTCATGCTCAGACAGTCACTAGAATTCTACAGTTCGTTGTACATTATGTCTTATAGAAAACAATCTATTCTATGATCCAGTGATACCATTGTGCAATGAATTGAGCTGGAGGTTTTGTGAGACATTCAGTGCCTGCGTACACCATAAACTGCTGACACATAGAAAATCATCTTTCTGCATGTGGTGCATGTTCTGTTGTTTCTTGCAAGAACTACGAGAGCTAAAGTTACGTGAACAAAGCCCCAATGGAAATGCTCTTAGCTTTCTGCGAAGATGTAACTTTAATGGATTTGATGTTCGAGAACAGTCCAGGGGTGCATATTAAATTATTTTCATCAATAAAGCATGTAGTAATTTGAAGTTCAACAATCAGAACAGGAGATGATTGTGTTTCTATAATTTGCAAGAAACCCAGATATTCAAATCAATGACATAGTTTATGGACCTGGTCATGGAATAAGCATTGGAAGCCATGAAAAAGATAATGCAACAATCACAACAAAGTTTGCTCAAGATCGTAGAGCACAACAAATTTTCCTCAGATCGCAAATCGCATCAAAGTGACCTCAGATCGCTCTGAAATTTCCTCTGTTGTTTTTACTGGAACTGTAGACTTCTCCACAACTATTTTGTCATATCTTGAAAAATCTGCAATCATTCAAGCTGCGCTTTCCCAATAAGTTAGATCTGATCAACATTTGATCACTATTCTAGGAGGCAATCTTGGCAGATGAAATATCTACTACGACGAATTCAATGGCATTTTTAATAATCTCAAAAAAAGAGAATAGGTCTGATACCAAACTTTTCAATGGCAGAAAATAATGATTTATCTCATCAAAATTTTCAAAAAACACAAATTGTTGTAATCAAAATAACTTTTTCCTTATTGAATTAACAACATAAAAATACCTTGGTATCGTTGTCCTTGAATTTGAAGAGATCCATGATGATGTTGTGGAGACTTCCTTGCTTCCTCAATCCATCACCAATTCACCATGGATCTGATACCATGTTGACAAAGTGTCCTCAGAGACGTAATTTTATTGATAAAGAAAAAGTGATTACAATCTGAAGTGAGAACTCATAATCTACTCCTTAACCTCACTTGAAGAAGGAGCTATTTTATATAGCTCAACTCTAAACTAAAATCTAAGAGAACAATCAATCACATGAGTATGATAGATGTCCTTTACATAGAACCTAGGTGTCCTTATCTTAACAAACTAGAATAAACTAATTTCTAAAAACATTTAGACTAGAAAATACTTAGACTATAGAACTTTAGGGTTATGAGGCTAACACCCATGAGTTTAGAAAATAACATAATAGGCTAATACACTTCTCCTCCTCAGTCATTTTAATATCCACAGATGATAACTGGCTTAAAATGGTATTAAAAACATTTAAATTCTCAGTCACCGAACTTCCATCACTCATCCTCAAAAGATACAAAAAAAAATTTGAGAAACAACGTGTTTACTAAATATTTCAACCGGTATAAGCTTCCCAAATTGTCCCATAGTTTCTTAGCCGAATCTTCACCTGGTACATTTAGCAGTACCGAATCTACAAGACAAAGTCGAATCATATTTATTTCTCTTCTTTCAAGTTTCTCTCATTCTTTCATCGACATGCATGTCAGTTGGGTACCTGGATAGATCGTTGTCCATTATTCTTGATCTACAAGAAGATATTCCCTTTTAATCTTCCAAAGCTCAAAATTCTGGCCATTGAATTTTTCTATCTCTATTCTTGAGTTGATCGCCATTCTTTACCACTATCTTTAACACAATTTATGAATTACAACTCTTACTGTACCTAGGGTTTAGTTCTCAGATTCAATATCGGTAAATCAAGATTTGATACCACACTAAAAATATTAACGAAGCTCTGATACCAAATGTGAATTTGTATCCTAAAGATTTGATACCAAATGTCGGGAAATGAAACACACTTCCACACTAAACCTAGCAGAAGAGAGGAAGAATTTAATCAATAGTGTAAATGAAAAAACAAACACATAATACACAGATATTTTACCCTAGAAAACCGTAATTCCTTGAGATTTATGCTCTCTTGTTGTCTTATTCAATCTGAATAAAAGGTTACATGTCTAACCTTGGTCCACACCTAAGACACAATCGAACTCATACCCTCTTTCTTACACAAGAACAACCCTGTAGTTAATTTGGATTACATTTGCATGACCAACAACCTACATCTAAAGATTTCTCTAAAGATTGTCTATCTTACGATTATCTTTTGCAACATTACAACATGCATATTTATAGGCTTTACAGTAAGAAAAACCCTAAAGAAATGGCATCCAAAAATGGTTACAGATCCATGCAGATCATTGGCTACAAATCTTGTGAATCTTGGGAATCTGTTACAATCGAATCCAAGTCAGATTACCAATCGACTACCACTCATCCTTCATTCGGTATTTAGTTGGTCATCTCGCACCCACACTTTGACCTCTTTGTTGGTCGAATTTCTATCAATATCTTCGACTTCGACTTTACCTAGTCAACTAACTCAACCTTCGACTTATTGTTGATCCACCTCGACTTTCACTTCAAATAATATAATAACCCAACAAGGAGTATGAAGGTAGAAACCCTAAGACCAAGTTTCAATCCATATATGGACTAAATGGAGTGAAAGCAGCATGAATCCAAGAAGGCGAGTACTTAAATATGTAAGGTTAATAAGGGCTACTATGCATGCCATAAATCAACCTTAACTTGTTGAAACTTATGTAGAAAATTTCCCTGAGAGAGCTAAGATTGCCACTCTAAAAAAATGTTATCAAGATGATTTTATATTATTCCAAGCAACAACCTAGTTTGTTAGATGCAAGTTTAATATAACAACAATGAATAAATAAGGATCATGTCTTTACATCATCCAAATGACACATGGCTCATTACAAAGCCTTCATAAAAATTGACGATTGCCTAAAATGGCATACTTTCAACACTCATCTATACTTTTTTGCTTAACATTTTCCATTTATCACTTCCCCTTTTTATACTTCCATTATCCAATTCACCTCATTTGTTACCAAAGGTATGAATCCTACACCATACGCCATTATTACGTTATTTTTTCATAATTCTTAGGAAGGAAATTGTTACTATTAGTCACTAACATTGTTACACAAGAGTCTAGTAGTTTCAACACTCCAAGTAGCTGCAAATCCAAGCTGATACAATTTCATGTGCAAAGCAAGTTGTTGCAATTCTGGGTGCAAAACCCAACTGCTGCAACTCAAGGTGCATCAGTGATTTCTGCAATTCTAGACAAAACAATTACAACCACAAGCACAATTTTCCTATTATGACTCCGGAAATAGCTCACCATCCCAACGTTCAATGCTATAGATGGTAGTTGGGAAGCAATCACCATGAGGGAAGGCAACAAAAGACAATTAGGAAACTACAAAAATTGGTTACATATCGAGTCAACATACGCATGTAATTGAAAGAATCATTGTAACTGGATTAACAGTCAATTCTCACGGCTGACCATTTGTTGTTGGTGTTTTAGAAAAATATTTGTATTGTGTAAAATCCTTAGCTCCCCAAGAGATGAAGGGGGGAGGGAAATTATTTTAGCAATTACATTTTATTGTTATTGTATATTTTCAAGTTATTGCAATACAATTTTGGTTCTGAATTTCTAGTTGTGTGTTGATGTATTAATTGCTCGTATGATTCTGGTTCCATAGCCTAGTACCTTGCCTAAGGGGGTAGGTCCCCCTCCTTAGTCAGGTACTTCCTATAACAACAGTGTTAGAATTAGCATTTTACTTCTATTCAATTGTTTTATTGATTAGTTGCTTTCAATTGATGTAATTCCAGGTCCATAACTTTATTCACATGTTGTGTATATTTTATGGATTGTTGTTGTTCTATAATCATAGTATAGTTCTCATATTTCATAATTATCTTTCAGTATGCCATCATTCCCAATCTACATAACAGTGTTACGATTTATCAGTGGTTTGATATTCTAAGCTCAATGTTTCTTAACGTCACAATCATTATGCGCTATTCATTGCTACAACTTGTGTCTCTTCAAGTTTTTTTTATAACAAAATTCAATTGTTGTGATTCACGTTGTTGTAACTCAGTAGATTTCTTTTTGTGTTGCAGCTTCGTTGTTGCAACTCACGTTGCTACATATTCGCTTGCAGTTGCACTTAGTGTGTTTATTATCTAATTCTCTTTAGGTTTATTCTTTACGATTTTGGATTGATATCCTTGGATTAACATTAAATGAACAAACACTTAATTGTTGCGACAACACAAGACCTTCATTATACTTAAACAAGACACTAATAGATCATAAGCACAAGTTTCATTTATGCAAGTGTGATTTCAATTTTCGCAAGTGTGTTTTTAATTCCTTCAAGTGTGATTTCAACTTCCGCAAGAATGATTTCAATTCTTGCAAGAGTGATTTCGATTTCCGCAAGTGCAATTTCAATTTCCGCAAGTGTGATTTCAATTTTTGCAAGTATTATTTTGACTTCTGCAAGTGTGATTTCAACTCGTGCAAGTGTGATTTAATGTCTACAGAGAAACTTACGCTTTAGCATAGTCTGGTGACTTAATTAATTATTATGAGTCTTTGAATTGTGACATTAAAGTGCTACAACGCCATAGTCAAAACAACACTCTTATTGCATAGATTGTGCGTGAGAGTTCGCAAGTTCCATAAGAGCCCAAGGTTGATAATTAAATGTACAACCCTTCATTTTCTTACTGAGTTAATTAGAAAGTAATTTAAAGGTCCATAAAAAATTCTACAAGGATCTTCTACAATAAATAAACAACATATGAGAAAAAATACACAGACAAAAGGACTCACAATAAATACATGCAATAGCTCCAATATTTTGTTGAGCTTGACAAATTTATGTACAATGTAGTCCAAGGGGAGAGATTCCCAATCCCCAAATTCTCTACCCTCACAATGGAGAGAGCGATTTTCTTTTATAGAGTGAGTATCTTCTCTCATACAATTAAATATTATTGTTTGATAACTAACTCCATGACAAGTCAAACAAATATTATAATGATGGAGTAGTTAGATCTCTCCTAAATCCATGGTTGACCATGTTACAACACGCACAAACTAACCTCTCTAAGGAAGTTCACCCTCATCCAAAAATATTAGTAGTATGTAGCAAATAATGTTCATGAAGGGGACACACCACCAAAAATAGGAATTAAACCAAGTCAAATGCCAAGTGTCCACATGGAATGCACCCTCCAAGAATGTGCATGCATGTGACCATACCACATGTGTGAATTCCAAGGTAACCAACTCCATGGATGAATGTGCAAGATGTCGAGTGGATGGAGCACTCCACAAGAAAATATATGGTAAAAACCCCAAAATAACAAGTAGATCATCTCTCCACAAGTGTGCCCTTCTAGACATTCCAAAAGTAGCAATAAGAAACCTTCCACATGTGCACCCTCCAAAAATAATATTCTAAAATAGAAAGGATACCAATTACATGAGCATGCCAAGCCACACATGTGACCCTCCTCATGTGCTATGCACCTCCAAGTAACAACCTCCATAACCACTCCAAATAAAATAATATATATGCCAAGTCAAATACCTGAGGGCACTCTCCAATGAAGGTCCAAATACACCAAGTGTAGTTGAAATATCCATGCAATAAAGATGAGAGAGCACCTAGGAGAGGTTCCCCCTAGAAAACTATGCCATGTAACTACCTCAATTACCCAACACATCATAAAATATTCTCCATGTGAAGTGTGCCTTGGGAGCATGTACCAAACTGGTTATAACTCATCATTAAAATATTCCTCCATATGCCATGTCATAAAAGTGTCCAAGCAAATAAAGTGTGCCCTAGAGAAGTGTGCCAACCTCTCTAAGAAAAAAATAATATATTGCATGCCTTAAAAATCGTTCCCAAGAAGAGAGATACACTACTAGAAAGCTTTAATTGATTCCAAATAACCACTCCAGGTGTGAAAATCAAGCATATAAAATAGGGTTACCAAGTTGTTGACCTTTATTTGGATAAATAAGATTAATTTAACAATTGAACAGTTAAATCAACCTCAACATGTGTGCACAAAGGTTAATCCTCAAATATAACCATAGTCCTCCTCCCAATTAGTCACCAACAAATTAAATCACCATGAACATGTGTTTCAATGAGGGGTACACTTTAATAAAGTGTTGTACTAGGTAATTAAAATATGTTCTCCCTAGCTAAACCCCTCCATGATAAGAACAAAACATAAACTCCAACCTAAAGTGCACCACTACCAAGAGATTATTACATTAAAATCACCATCTAACCTTAGGAAAATTATTAGATCACCGTGAAATCGTAATCTAATACCCCCTTTCTAACTCAAACTTAGGAAATCACATATCAATGAGGATACTAACATCATGAAATGCAATCCCCACTAGCGATGTCTAGTGAATGTGACATTATAAAGTTTGATCACCTAGGAAAATCCCACAAAGGCAACATGAGTCATCCCACCATAGAAACATCATAGTAGAAATGACATAAAGAACTGTTAACCCCATCTAATATTCAAGTTTAATTCCCTCACCTAAAGTGGCATCGGGCACCTCCGCCACACCAACACATGTGGTAAAATTGGTCAGACAAGATTCTTTGGCACGAAGACAAGGCACACATTTTTGGGTTTCCTTTGGAAAGGAAAACTTTAGCCCATTAGAAAGACAGTGTATACAGTCCATGAAGACTTGGGTGCCCCTACAGACAGACAATGCACTCCAAAGATAGGCTATAGAGACTTAGGAGCTCTTGCAGATGGATAGGGTATGTTGTAGATGAGTCAAATTACTTGCACCAAGGAGTGGGGTGAACTTGGCTAGAGAATTGAGGAGTTAAAGTGTTGATATTTATACATGCCAGATGAGTGGGTGGTCCACATTTGATGAGTTGTGATGGTTGATTGAGGTGCCTTTAGGCACAAGTTGACGCGGACATCACTTTTTGAGTGTACTCCCTTAGGCATGAGTTCATTGGGTGCCTTAGGTGCATGCAGATGCAGATAAGAGTTGTAGGCAGACATATGATGTTGATATTCTCTAGATGACTTGGTGGATGGGGTGAACTAGGTGTAGACGAACTGAGAAAATGGGTGACTTGCGGGCTCAAAACAACTTGGACATGGACCTGATGCGACAGAGAGGTTTGGTGGAATGCGTCAACTTGAGGTGACTTTGGTCCACTTCATGCAACACAACTTACCAAGTGATGGGAAAGGAACGTATAAGAAGTGGATGCCTCATGGAGATAAGGAGGATCAAGAAAGTAATTAATTGATCACCAAGAAGAGGAAAGGAAAGGAGTTATGTGATTATGCCAAGAAGGGGTGCAATGGGGAGAATTTTATTTTATGGGTGAGGCAGAGAATGGAAAAGGGTTTTGTAGGTAGACCTACAAAATTTCTTGGGTTTGTTTGTACAAGGTTGTGTGGTGGTTCTAAGAATGAGGTCGATTTTCCTTGGTTACTATTGGGTTGATCTAGTGGTCTAGATTCCTCAGCATTTTCTATCAATATAGGTAGGTAAACTTATGAGGCACATGCACAATATGTGCATAATTGATCTTGAAATTTCCTAAATACTTCTACTAAAAATAAAACAATAAAGTGCCAGAATCGCAAGTAGAAGTTAATTCCTTTGATCAAAATCACTCAGATTTGACTATCAATTGGTAGGGATTTAGATTACAAGTAAATTCTTTGTGTTCCTACTTGTAAACACACTTTGTTTTAGTCAACTAAGCTTTGAGATCAAAGAGGGATACTTCTAATTATGAGTGAAAATAAATTATCATATTCAATGCAATAAAGAAATGTGCCAATGAGAAAAGCAGAAAGGAATTACAGACTTAGTTTAAACTTTGAGTGTATTTATGTGATGAGTGGTTGTATAGCACAGTAATGAAAGATCATTCAAGGATTTTATTATCTTTAACATCAATATATGAAACAATCATTAATCACCATACTCAAGGTAATGTTGTTTGTAAATTGTTCAAAGGAAAATTCTTAATCTACAAATTATAACAACAAATACGAATCTAGGAAATGAAGGTGATGTGATGGAACAACAACCCATCCCCCACTTAAACTTTTTCAATCTTAATGTGGGGATGCACACATATTTTCCATGTGGTATATTTCCTTGAATCTCCATCTTCATGCTTGGAACTTAATTTAGGTTTCCTCACCTACTTCCCACTTTCCTCCCTTCTTACCTTTTCATCGTCGGGATATCATCAAACATGTGCACAGGCTCACCTTCATATTTCATCGACGACGCTACCTCATAATGTCATCGTTAGAAGTTAACAACGCACTCTTTTCCTCAACCTCCTATCCATTTTTTCGATGACGACGATACCTTCTCTCTCTTAGTCATAGCCCAACTAACATGTGACCCTCTCTCTAGAGTACACCTCAGCAATTGCCCCCCTCAAAGGCCGCTCAATTCAACTACTGTGTAAGTCTTTTATGTTATAACACGTGTCAAGGTAATAACCACTAACATCCTTAGCAAGTGTGTTTCATTGTCATACTTTTCTTTGGGCTCTTTCCTATACCTTCCCTCCTTGTCACTGACGACATTGTCCTTTGCTATCTAGTTGTCACGTTTTTCATCCTATAGGTCATATGAACCAAGTCATCATCGATCACTCCTCTACCGTAGATCTCACGCTGTCTAATTAATGGGCCCCCCCACGACTACCTCGATGTATTTTCATCATTAGTCAATAAATGATTAACTCCCAATGATCATTTAATTGAATGTTAAAGGGTATGTTAGGACCAACTTAGACCGGGTAATCAAGCTTAATCAATTAATCAAGTTTTTATCGTCGTCAAAATTTTTGTCTCACCCATATCCTCACCTCTCATCCCCATTGATTGTCGATGACGATAGCTTCGTGGTTCCCCCAATTTTCAAATTCTCTCGCGCCTTAGTGACTATAACTGCGAATCGCCTATGAGCGCATTTAGTCTTTGCGTACTCCCTTGACCGAATCCAAGTTGTATAACATTGTTCATTGATTTCATTATGGTTAGGAGGGAATTGACATATTTTTTTTAAAAGGGCACCAAGACTTGTATTCTTTCTCACCTGGTCATAAAGGAGAAAAGAAGGATGCATATACAATTCTCTCTTATCTCTTCTTGATCAACTACCACCCCGTCCTTTAAGAAAGTAGGATCTTATTTTTCTAATGTTGATTATTTCTAGCATGAACTGAATCTATTAAATATAATTTGTTTGTTTGTGCAAGTGAAGAGATGTCCAGGATGATCACTAGAAAAGGAAAATCCCAGACCTCTGGAACTTCATTCCAGTTTCCATCCTAGAGTCATACACTATCTCTAACACCAATATTCATGATGGGACAGAACACTACCTCAACTACATTGAGATCCTAGACATGTTCGAGAATAAAATATTCCCATCCGATGATCCATATATTGAGGCATACACAAATATTAAGAAAATCGGGATTCATACAGTAGTCGCTCGCCCTGATATATTTCCTTACAACGATGCATCCAAGTGGTGTTTTTCCTATCTGCAAAAGGATACATGGTTAATACTCAAATATGTATGTCTCCCGATCGCCTCGCTCAAAGTGGATGACATCGAGGATAGGTATCAATCCCCAGAACCTACAGTGGCGCTAAACGATTCTTTCCTTGAACAATTCGAAGTCCACCATGAAGAATTTGATACCATCATGGAAGACTAGTTCTATGATGAAGAATGGCCGACGAAAAAATGCAAAAGATACTTCAAGCACAATATCTCAAAATCCCCTACAGGGTGCTAAAAACCATTATTTGTAAGCTCTATGGCGAGGAGAGTAGCACCCATTTCAGAATGGAATGGTTCCCTATGGATTACAGGATAGCCCATGATGGCCAAGCATTCAATTCGGAAACCATTCTCTCATTCAACATCACACAACATAGCCAAGATCCCAAATGCATGAAAAATCATGGTTTCTACATGTCATCCTATCTTATGGATGTTGTGCATGAAAAAAAATCGTTCCCAACATTCAATTGGAACTGGACTCTGGACAAGGGCCTAATTCATCTCTATTGTTCTCAACTGTGGGAGTTTAATTGCAAGAGGTTTTTCTACAACATATGTGATTAATTCCTGGCCCCATTACATAAGGCCATCTTTAGCCTCTTCTCACATAAAATCTCTCTCGGGGATCTCATAGGTTTAAAGGACATCGGGGACTGGTATGTTAAGAAGTACTACAATTACATCTAAATCTATAGGGCCATAGCAGCACCACATTTTCTGCCCAATTATGTACCTGATAAAATATTGGCCAGGGAGATTGCATACCAAACTGTTGAAAAGGGGGCCACTGCCTACCTTTTAGAAAAGAACAAAAAAGCTAGCCAATTTTCCCCATCCAGATTGGGTCGTACTCTCTAGAGAACAAGAAGTAAGATGAAAAGGAAGCTGAAGAACTCAAAGATTTGTGCCTTTGTCTTGGAGAGCCCAAATCACATGAACTCATAATGTGGTTTATGAGCACATTACGGCTGTCAAAATAGCACCACATACCATGCACAAGTCCTAGTTCTCAGAAGATGTTTTTCAACGTGCACTAAATTTCGAGGAAGTGATAGAAAGGCTCACCAACGACGTATCCCAACAAAAATTGAAAAAAGATGAAGAACAAGACAAAACGTTGAGGCTGGAACATTTTCGATCTCTCCTCCACCAGGAAAATGAAAAGATAAGCAAAGAAGAACAAAGGAGGAGAGATAAGGAAGTTGGGTTGGCGAGAAAAGATGACGAAGTCAAAGAAATGTACCAATTATTGAAGAATAAAGAGGTCAAAGAGAATCTGATCGCACTAGAGAAAAGAAAAATTGAAAATTCCCCCTTTCGGAAATCTAGCACAAGAAAAAAGGAAACAACAAACACAGAGAAACCACCATCAGCCGCACCAGGAGAATCCTGGGAAAGGAATAAGAAGGATAAAGTCAACAGTATTGAGGCCTAAAACATTGGTCTAGTAGGTATTGATGTCGTCATTAATCTAGATCATGAGAACAACGTGGTCAGTATCCCAGTAGAAGAATTCACCCCCTTGGGTTTGATTCCAGGAAGTTTATTCCTCACCTCAGAAGGGCTCAGGTTCGAAGGAGCAATGATTGAAGTCGATGATTATTACTATAGCCACAAGACTCAATCCATAGAGAAGATAATGCCCAAAATAAAAAGGGAAAAAGTAGAAGTTGATCGGGATGTGCCCGAGAGGAGTATCAAATGAAAAGTTGGGCCTGACTCAAAGGATAACGCTCTGCAAGCAGCCTCGACACTCAGTTCGTTTGTTGGGGTAAATATTGTATTAGTCCATGAAGTCATTGTAGTGATAGACACCACAAAATCCATGGTTGCAGAGCTGGAAAAGACCCTAGCGACTACCAAAGAATCTACGGCTAGTTAGCAAGCAAAAGAAATCCAACATGTGAAGTAGGCCTATGAGGAGGAGATAAAAATATGACTACAGGCACATGAGGAAGATATAGATGTTAAATTCATTGATTCAATGTCATTATCCCAGAAGGCCCATGCTTTAGCAATGTGCAGCAGCTTGAAACCTCATAAAATCAGGAGGTGAAGAAGCTCAAAACATAGTTGGACGAATCAAGGTCTTTCAAAAAAAAGGGTTGAGTCAAAATCCAAAGGGTTCAAATGGATAACGAGATTTTGAGAAAGACTATAGAAGAACACCAAAATCAGACAACGACTCTCGAGGTCGTGAAGATGAAAACTCTAGAGAAAAATAAAGAACACTGGAACACATAGAAAAGGTTGTTTGATGCACTTGAGATAATTCTGGCAACCAAATATGAACATATGAAGTTCGAATCACAAGTGAAAACTACCCATGAAAAATATCAAAGGGTCGTGGAGGCTTGTAACAAAATATTAGAATATCAAGATTCACTACAACCAATCTCATCCCCAGAAACCCTCCCGACGTATTCTGACGAGCGAAGAGTCTAAGATCACCAACTGCTGGAGACAGGAATGGTAATGATCACCGAGGTGAAAAATACCTAGGAACAAGTCACTATATCCATCACTAAGGTATGGAGATCGAATGATGATCTTCTCTCTCTATTCCAAATGGATCCCTTAAGAGATATCAACAAAGCTTCATCAACCCAAATAATAATTGAGGATATGCACACCAAGAGGAACCTCACTCAGAGAGAAATTGAAGAAATTAAGGAAATTAACACATAGGTTATTGAAAATACATTGATCCAACCATTCAAAATAATCACCCTGATAGAAGATGTCATGCAACATGTTGAACAAAGCCTTGGGATGAAGATTATCATTCTCATGTGCAAGAGTGAGGTTGATCTGGAGAAGACATAGTTTCTTCGAGTAGATTCCATACTCAAAGACTTCAAGAGATGGAAGGTAGTCATGGACCCGAAAGAGAAACCGCCAGGGCTCCCCTGAAGATTTGTTTTTATAACTCAAATTTTGCAGAGTAAATCACATCATTGTACTCATGCCCATGTCCCAATCATGAAATGGAAGCTGAAGCACTGATTTAGTGTCCCAATTGTTAGCAATGTGAGGGATGTAGTGCAATACCATAGGATCTCTATAAATGGGATGATTGTAAAAGGATAAGGGATTTTTTTTTCTTTAGAAAAGTGACTGGTATTTTTACTGTTATTTTGAATAAAGAACGAAATACATTTTGAAGGAAATGGCTCACATGTGTATGAGTGTGACTTTTCATGTTTATGCATGTACTTCTGTAGATTCTAAATGTTAATCTATGAATTATTTCTTGGTTAATATTTTGTTATTTACAACCATTATTGTTTTCTTTCATGAATGCAACACTTCAATAACTAAATTTGCTAATCAATTTATATTGACTACAAACAATTGCTTGGTTAAATTATGTATTTATTGTTAAATGAATTCATTCTATGCAAGTTATATTACCTCTCACTTGTTGGCATGATTATAGGCAGAGTGTTCTTGTCATTGATGGCAAGAACAACAACAACGATGGTATGTTTACAGGCAAGAAAAGCAACAATGATGGAAAACAGGGAAAGCATAAGTTTAGGAGAAGAAGTGAACAGTATGAAAATCAAAGCTCGGGAGGAATAACATGAGTATGGAGAGATCAAAGATCGAAAAGAAGCGTAAGCTTAGGAGGAGGAGCGAACAATATGTGGATATCAAAGCTCAGAAGAGATAACTCTTTGTGCTTTCCAAAAGTGCAGCATAGGTCTAAGAGAAGGACTCGCAGGAGGAGAAAATGTCTCAGAACCTTTGACACTTATAAATTCTTCCAAGTCGGGAGGATGTGAAAGCTTAGGAGGAGGAGTGACAATGGTCTTTGGATCACCAATCACAAATACCCGATGCCTGTTAGATAAGAGTCCAATGACCAGAGGAAGCGTAGAGGAGAAGTACAGATCTGATCCGTTGATCTTAGCGTTGAGGACCAACAATCATCGGATCCAGTATAACTGCGAAGAGGATAATGAATGAGAGCCATCCTCCAACTCTGTGAAATGAGAAGTCACGATGAGATTTGATCAGTTGGATCTAGAGGACACGTGGCGAGAGATAAGCATTTTGTTGTCTGAAAAGTCAAAGGTAAGAGTTGTAGGAACTCACGATGTCCGAGTTCATGAGTTGATCTAGACTGTTAGATCATAGGGAGTTGTGAGTTGTTGATCTGACGCTCGCAAATATTGGGACAGCAGGAGGAAAATACCTGAGGAGTTGGGAGTCGTAGCAATCCTAGCCATTCATCTGGGAAGGACATGTGGTAACCGATAAAGCAGTTTCAGAAAATTGAAAGTCCGAAGAAGGGAGGTGAGTAGTCCTCCAACTTCACGAAATGAAAAGTCTTGATATGATCTGAGTCATCGAATCATCGAGGATCATGGGTCTTTGATCTGGAGCAAGTTTCAGAAAATTGAAATTCAGGAGAAGAAAGGTGAGCAGTCCCCAACTTCACGAAATGCGAAGTCTCGATAAGATATAGATCGTTGGATCACAGAGGGTTGTGGGTCGTCGATCTGACATGGAGCGCTGAATCAGGAATCGGGAGTTGGAAGAGTCAGGGTTGGCTCACGTTCAAACACTCGACACGTGAGGTCGCAATTTGATCATAGCCATCGATCAAAGGGAGAGCATGGACCGTTGATCTGGCACGACGAAGAATGAATTCTGAGTACTCAGAAAATAGATCTAGATCGTTGAAATATGAAATATCGTGGACCATCGATTAGGCAACCTTCGAAATAGGAAGTTGCGAAATCTCGATTCGCGAAGGTGAGATATGGACCGTCGAATTAGTGAGGATCCTGATCGTTTATCTGAAAGGGACACGCGTCCTTGAATTGAAGACTCTGTGTGAAATGCTCTGGGAGAAAGCAAAGTTTGAGAATCGAAACTCCTGAAGATCGAAAGGTGAAATCGATCTCATTCGTTGGTTTGGAGGGCCACATGTCACCTAATCATTGAGACTAAGTATCATGTGTGGACAAAGGAAAGAAGGCAGAACCATCGATTGAAGAGGAGAGATGTCAGCAGATCTTCCATTACAGAAGATATCCAGTCATCATCAACATGGTTTGAGATCTGAAACTCCCAAAGCCCAGATCACGAAGTAAATCTCAGTCGTTGATGTAGGAAGGTGAGATATGGTCCATAGACATGAGAGGACAGATCTGAACCATATATTCAGGAGCACCATCAAGATCGTGATATCGACAGTCGTGCTCCATTGCGGAGCCAGACCATACTCGGGTCTTAATTTTTCATGAGTGAGTCACAATTGAAACCACGATTTTGGAGAAAGGACGCGTGGAGGCTGATAGTGAATTGCGGGTTTATCTCAAGTCTCCTATGGACACACCCACAATCACGTGGTCACATGAAGCTCATAGCCTAAGGTCATATCATGAAACAGAGCCAACGCTCACTGGACAGAAATAGGGAAGCGCCTTTTTGGATAGGCGTTTGGTCACCGTCAATGGTCACGTGAAAGGAAGGGGCTTAGCAAGAAAAGTTAGCGCCTGCTGCGAAGCTTTTTCTCAGGAAGGGAAAAGGTGCCAAAGGAACGAGCACACATAAGTTCTCATTGTAACTACCAAAAATAGATTGATTGTATTTGCTAGAGAATTCAACGAGCTTGAGTGTGATCGCCATAGGAGCTGAAGAGTCTCGAGGTAACTGCTAGGTAAGTGAAGATTCATCATTTAGACAATTGACAAATGGAAATGCGTTGAAGACTGTAACTACCAAAGAAGTTGAAAAATCTCAGGATAATGGCCATTGATAAAGAACAGACTCAGGATGATTGCCAGAGAGGATGAAGAGTTGAGTGTATGCTCTGGTAGAGGACTTGGCATGATAAATATGCACAGAATATAGAAGAGATAGTTGTTGATGTTGAGTGTAACTCATGCGAGTAGAAGTAGGTTGTGTGCATCATATGAAATGCACAGAAGAGGCATAGCGCATAGAATGGACATGGTGCACAGAGCATAAAAGGTAGAAGAACAAAAAGCATAAGAGATGCGTGCAGGAAGACACTAATGTAGGAAAAGCAGAGCAGTGTAGCAGAACAATGATGAGACTAGTAAGCCATTGATAAATACTATATCACTGGGATAAATTTATGAAAAGAAAAGATTTATATTTCAGGGTGGTAGGGAGGTGCTAGGGAGGACTATTGTCCTCAGAGTTTCAAGTGGGTGCTTGAACACAAGGGGTTGTAGCTTCCATCTGGTTGCATCCAGAAAAACCAGGGTGGCAAGGTGGTGCAAGGGAGAACTATTTTTCTCTATTATACAGGTTGGCGCATGTGTAACTGGAAGTTGGTGCTTCCATCCAGTTGGTGCTGGAACATGTAAGGAGTTGGTGCTTCCTTCTAGTGGGTGCTAGAGAAACCAAGGAGTTGGTGCTTCCTTCTAGTGGGTGCTAGAGAAACCAGAGAGTTGGTGCTCTCAACAAGTTGCAGCTTGTAAAACAGAGGTTGTAGCCTCAAGAGGAGTTGGAGCTCCCAAGAATGATAAAGTATAGAAAATAAAGATTACTTATCATATCAAGAATAAGAGGTTTTTCCCTTTATGGGTTTCCTCGGGAAATATTTGTCTCTGTATATTTCATGTGTGTGATTGATGTTGAATATTCTATTGCTTACCCCCCTTCATTATTTTGATCGTCATTGAGTGTTCTGTAAAGAGTTTTAAATGGGCATAATTGTTTAAGCACAGTAACAACTGATTCACCCCCCCCCCCTCTCAGTTGTCCAACAATTGGTATCAGATCCGGTTCCTTTTATCTAAGGGTAGATCCTAAATCTTAAACATGACTAGCCATGAAGGAACCTCAACCAATAAGGCCCCCATGTTCAATGGAACAAACATTTCCTTCTGGAAGGTTAGGATGAGAACCTACATAATGGATTTTTGTGCAGACGTCTGGGATGTGGTAGAGACTGGTTATGTAAAGCCAGTTGTACTAGCTAATAAGGATGACAATCTAGAATTCATCTTCAATGCTAAGGCTATGAATGTTATTCTGAGTGGGCTTGCAGAAACAAAATTTGTAAAAGTTATGCACTTAGAATCTGCCAAAGTAATGTGGGACAAACTCATTATCAGTTATGAACGTAATGAGAAGGTAAAGGATGCCAAGCTTCAAACCTACAAATTACAGTTTGAACAACTAAAGATGAATGAGGATGAGACAGTTAATAACAGGGATGATTTTAAGGATGGAAATTTATTTTAAAATGTAGAAACCTTAGCGAATCTTACTTATCCTTCATATGCCAACTATAAATGTTTGGCATTATTTTTGTAAAAATATTCAAATTTCTAAGGATTTTATAGAATTTTTATAAAATTTTGGCGATTATTAAGGTAATAAATTTTATCCTATAGAATTTGGGCAAATCATTTTTAAAATAGCGAATCTCGTTTTTGGAAACACCATGGAAAATTATCCCATGAGCGAAATTTAGCCCCTAAAATCATCCATGGTTAATAATTTTTTCTTAAGATTTGAGGAACTAGTAAATGCAATGAAAGCACTTGGTGAAAAAATTGAGGAAGTCTCTTTAGTTCAGAAAATGTTGAGATCTCTGCCAGATAGATTCAACCCAAAGGTCTCTGTTATAGAAGAACTTAATGATCTAAAATATTTGGATTTTGATCAACTTCTAGGAACGTTGACTTCATATGAAATGAGGATAGGTAAAGATAAATCCACCACTAGAGAAGCTTCTTTTAAAGAAGATAAGAATGAAGAATCTGAGCCTCATGAAATTGAAGCAAAATTTGTGAGAAGACTAAAGAAAGGATCAGGAAAGTATCAAGGCAATTTTCCCTTCAAGTGTTTTAACCATGGAAAGATAGGTCACTTTGCATCTAAGTGTCCACACAAGAAGAAGGACCAGAACTCTAAAGGTGAAGAGAAGTACAAATCCAAGAGATTTGGTAAAAAGAAAAGTTTATGTGTAAGCAATGATGACTCTTCAGAAGACACAGATAATGACTCTTTCTGTGAAGATAAGTTTAATGACTTTGTTCTTATGTCCAAAGAGGATTATGATAATGAAAGCACGGGAAGTGATGTTAATAATGAAGAAGTTGTTGTTGACTTGGAAGAAGATCTGATCAGTGCTTTAGAAGAGATTGATAGACTCAGACTTAAGAATAGAAAACAAAAATAGTTGTTGATGCAGTTTGAAAGGAATGGTAAAGAACCAAGCAAATACTTTGTTTTACTAAAAATGGAATTAGTAGAGGCAAAAAAAATCGAAGACATTCTGAAACAACAGTTATCATAAAAGAAGGCAAGATGTGAATGTCTGGAAGAAGAAGTAGTGAAAACTAGGAAAGAGTTGGAGAAGTTTCAAGCCTTGTATCACCAGAATCTGTCAAGCATCAAAGCCTCAGAAGTATTATCCACCATTCTGAATCAACAAAGGAATCCAAAGTTGAAAACTGGTTTGGGCTATGAAGAGGGATCAAGTAGTGGTCAGCCAAGCAACAAAGGATCCATCAAGTTTGTCAAATCTACAACCAATGACAACAACAAACCTGCAGAAACAAAGGAAGATTATCAGTCGCCAAGGAGGAGTAAAGGAAAAGGTGCCAGAACTGAATCTATAGATCAAATAAATAATACACCCTCTGCTCAAGTAAATCATCATCATGGAAGAAATCGACCTGCTTAAAGAAGACAACCATTTTCAAGGTACAAAGATTTTTTCTATGGATATTGTTTCTACTATTCTAACTTTGGCCACAAAGTTGTGAATTATTCCTTAAGATTTATAAATGATCAATCAAGACACCCAAGGAATAAATATATGCCACAACAAAGAATGAGACAGCCAAATAAAAAACAACCACAGATTGCAAATTGTCAAATTAAGTTTAGAGACATGCAACTGAGGAGGTCAAGAAATAATAAATAGTTAATGAGTAGACACCATTGCAACAATCACTTTGACCTATTGAACAATGAGGTCAAATGATATAATTGTCATAACTTCAGCCACAAAGTTGCAAACTTCCATCTGAAGAATTACAAAGCAGATCCAAGGATAAAGCTCTTTGCTAGAAATGCCAGCACATGGAAAAAGAAAGATAGTGAAAAATGTGGTCTAGTACTTTCAACTCAAAAATAAAAGGACTCCTGGAATATAGACAGTGGATGTTCCAAACACATGAGTGGAGACAAGGATAATATTTTGTCTATGATTAAAAGAAAAAAAGGAAATGTGACCTTTGAAGAAGATTGTAAGGTAAAAAATATAAACTCAGGACAAGTGGTGGCTAAAGGCATAAGGACAAATAATGATGTTGTTATTGAATCCTCCCTTGCAAGAAAAGAAGAAATAGAATAAGAATCATTTCATAAGATGGAAGCAGAAGTTGTGAATCTTAGAAATAAGGTTGAGAATTCAAACACCCAAATCAAGTTCTTGAACAGTTCCATGATCCTGGATGAGATCTTGGATAGTCAGAGATCACCAAATGACAAATCCAGTCTTGGATACAACAAGGAAGAAATTAGTAGTCCTAAGAAACCTGATGCAAGTCCTTAATTTGTAAAAGGGAAAAGAAGGTATGACTCAGGTTCTTCATGTTCAAAGAATGAAAGAAATACTACAATATTTAAAATATCAGATCAAGAAGGACACCCAGAAGCTACTAAGACACCTCAAGGTAAGTTTACAAGAGAGACACCTTCATGGATGAATTAAAGGAGGTATGAGAGTGTTTGTAACAGTTATTATTTTTTCTTGTGATGAATATGGTCTTAAAAGCCTTGGATTGTAGGCATCAT
>ML787593.1:95028-105804 GCA_009831015.1 Picea engelmannii | reverse complement strand
CACATGAGTGGAGACAAGGATAATATTTTGTCTATGATTAAAAGAAAAAAAGGAAATGTGACCTTTGAAGAAGATTGTAAGGTAAAAAATATAAACTCAGGACAAGTGGTGGCTAAAGGCATAAGGACAAATAATGATGTTGTTATTGAATCCTCCCTTGCAAGAAAAGAAGAAATAGAATAAGAATCATTTCATAAGATGGAAGCAGAAGTTGTGAATCTTAGAAATAAGGTTGAGAATTCAAACACCCAAATCAAGTTCTTGAACAGTTCCATGATCCTGGATGAGATCTTGGATAGTCAGAGATCACCAAATGACAAATCCAGTCTTGGATACAACAAGGAAGAAATTAGTAGTCCTAAGAAACCTGATGCAAGTCCTTAATTTGTAAAAGGGAAAAGAAGGTATGACTCAGGTTCTTCATGTTCAAAGAATGAAAGAAATACTACAATATTTAAAATATCAGATCAAGAAGGACACCCAGAAGCTACTAAGACACCTCAAGGTAAGTTTACAAGAGAGACACCTTCATGGATGAATTAAAGGAGGTATGAGAGTGTTTGTAACAGTTATTATTTTTTCTTGTGATGAATATGGTCTTAAAAGCCTTGGATTGTAGGCATCATAGAAGAAAAATGAAGTTGCTATAATAGAAGATCAGAGAAGAGTGACACGGGGAGTCATTCAGTTATGACAAGAAAAGGTTGGTGAAGGAGTCCCAGTAAGAGAGGTGAGAAATATTGAGTCTGCGACAGAGGACACAACTGAAGCTGAAGATGAACAGGTCCAAGAATCAGAAGGAGAAGACTCCGAGTTAGATACAAATACTCTGTAGGACTCAAATAAGAGAATCCATCCTGTCAGGGGGAGTATGTATTGGTTGAATATCTGATACCTCTTAAAAGTATTGCAACAACGTAGGGGGAGCATGTTTTCTTTGACATTGATGTCAAAGGGGGAGAAAATGAGTGGTCTAGATGCTACAGTTGGAGTTCCAAATATTCTAGCGCAGCCTTTGAGGGTTTCCATCAATTCCAAAGGGGGAGATTATTGGCATGATTATAGGAGGAATGTGCTTGTCATTGATGGCAAGAACAGTAGAAACGATGGTATGTTTACAGGCAAGAAAAGCAGCAATGATGGCAAACAGGGAAAGCATAAGTTTAGGAGAATAAGTGAACAGTATGAAAATCAAAGATCAGAAGGAATAGCGTGAGTATGCAGAGATCAAAGCTCAGAAAGAAGCGTAAGCTCAGGAGGAGGACAAAACAGTATGCAGAGATCAAATCTCAGAAGAGATAGCACTTTGCGCTTTCCAGAAGTGCAGCCGAGGTCCAAAAGAAGGACTCATAGGAGGAGCAAAGGTCTCAAAACTTTTGACACTTAGAAATTCTTCCAAGTCGAGAGGATATGCAAGCTCAGGAGTTGGAGCGACAGTGGTCGTTGGATCACCAATCCCGAATACCCGATGTCCATTATATTAGAGTCCAGTGACCAAATGAAGTGCAGAGGAGAAGTACAGATCTGATCCATTGATCTGAGCACCGAGGACCAACAATCGTCGAATCCAATATAATTGCGAAGAGGATAATGGTCGAGATCCATCCTCCAACTCTGCGAAATGTGAAGTCGCGATGAGATATGAGTTGTTGGATCCAAAGGATACGTGGTGAGAGATCAACATTTCATTGATTGAAAAGTCAAAGGTAAGAGTTGTAGGAACTCGCAATGTCCGAGTTCGCGAGTTCAACTAGACTGTTAGATCATGGGGAGTTATGAGTCATTGATCTGACACTCGCAAATATCGGGAAGGCATGAGGAAAATACCCAAGGAGATGGGAGCCGCAAAAATCCTACTCGTTCACCTGGGAAGGACATGTGGTAGCCGATAAAGAAGTTTCAGAAAATTGGAAGTCGAAAGAAGGGAGGTGAGTAGTCCTCCAACTTCGTGAAATGCGAAGTCTCGATATGATCTAAGCCGTCGGATCACCGAGGATCCTGGATCGTTGATCTGGAACATGTTTCGGAAAATTGAATGTCGGGAGAAGGGAGGTGAGTAGTCCTCCAACTTTGCGAAACGCAAAGTCCCGATAATATCTGGACCATTGAATCATAGAGGGTTGTGGGCCTTCGATCTGACACACAGCACTGAATTGAGAATTGGGATTTGGAAGATTCAGGGTTGGCTCACATTCAAACACCCGACACGTCAGGTCACGATTTGATGACAGTCGTCGATCAAAGGGAGAGCGTGGATCGTTGATCTAAAACGACGAAGAATGAATTCTTAGTTCTCGGAAAAGAGATCTAGACCGTTGAAATAAGAAAGATCGTGGACCGTCGATTAGGCAACCTCTGAAATGTGAAGTCGCAAAATCATTATTTGCGAAGGTGAGATCTGGACCGTTGGATCACTGAGGATCGTGACCATTGATCCGAAATGGACACATGTCATTGGATCATGGACTCTGGGTGAAATGCTCTGGGAGCAAGCGGATTTTGATAATCGAAACTCCCAAGGCTTGAAAGGTGAAATCGATCTCATCCATTGGTTTGGAAGGCCACATGTAACCTAATCGTTGAGACTAAGGATCGCGCATGAAAAAGGAAAGAAGGAAGAACCATCAATTGAAGAGGAGATATGTTAGTAGATATTCCATTCTGGAAGATATCCAGTCAGCAACAACAGGGTTTGAGATCTGAAACTCCCAGAGCCCAGATCATGAAGTAAATCTCAGCTGTTGATGTAGGAAGGTGAGATCTAGTCAGCAGAATTGAGAGGACAGATCTGAACCATCTGTTCAGGAGCACCAGCAAGATCATGAGATTGATGGTCGTGCTCCATTGCGGAGCCAGAACATGCTCTGGTCTTAATTTTTCATGAGCAAGACACAATTGAAACCACGGTTTTGGAGAAAGGACGTGTGGAGGCTCATAGTGAATTGCGGGGTGAAAAGCGGGTTTCTCTCAAACTGCCTATGGACGCGCCAAAAATTGTGTGGTCACAAGAAGATCATAGCCCATGTTCATATCATGAAATGGATCTAGTGCTCACTCCATAGAAATCGGGAAGCGCATTTTTGGATAGTCGTTTGGTCATTGTCGATGGTCATGTGAAAGGAAGGGACTTAGCAAGAAAATCTAGCACCTGCTGCGAAGTTTTTTTTCAGGAAGGGAAAAGGTGCCAAAGGAAGGAGCGTGCAAAAGTTCTCATTGTGACTACCAAAAATGGAGTGATTTTATCTACCAGAGAATTTGACGAGCCTGAGTGTGATCGCCAGAGGAGCTGAAGAGTCTCGAGGTAACTGCCAGTGAAGTGAAAATTCATCATTTAGACAATTGATAGATGGAAATGCATCAAAGACTATAACTTCCAAAGAAGCTGAAGAATCTTAGGATAATGGCCACTGATGAAGAACAGACTTAGGATGATCGCCAGAGAGGACGAAGAGTTGAGTGTATGCTCTAGAAGAGGACTTGGCATGATAAATATGCGCAGAACATAGAAGATATGCTTGTTGTTGTTGAGTGTAACTCATGTGAGTAGAAGCAAGATGTGTGCAGCAGCTGAAATGCACAGAAGAGGCATAGCACATAGAATGGACATGGCACACAGAGCATAAAAGGAAGAAGAACAGAAAGCGCAAGAGATGCGTGCAGGAAGACACTGATGCAGGCAGAGCAGAGAAGTGTAGAAGAACAATGATGAGACTAGTAAGCCATTGATAAATATTGTATCACTGTGATAAATTTATGAAAAGAAAATATTTATATTTCAAGGTGGTAGGAAGATGCTAGGGAGGATTGTTGTCCTTAGAGTTTCAAGTGGGTGCTTGAACACAAGGAGTTGTAGCTTCCATCTGGTTGCAGCCAAAAAAACCAGGGTGGCAGGGTGGTGCAAGGGAGAACTATTATTCTCTGTTATACAGGTTGGCTCCTGTGTAACTGGAAGCTGGTGCTGGAACACTCAAGGAGTTGGTGCTTCCTTCTAGTGGGTGCTAGAGAAACCAGAGAGTTGGTGCTCTCAACAAGTTGCAACTTGTAAAATAGAGGTTGTAGCCTCAAGAGGAGTTGGAGCTCCCAAGAATGATAATGTACAGAAAATAAAGATTACTTATCATATCAAGAAGAAGAGGTTTTTACCTTTATGGGTTTCCTCAGGAAACATCAGTCTCTGTATATTTCATGCGTGTGATTGATGTTGAATATTCTATTGCTTACCTCCTTGCATTATTGTAATCATCATTGAGTATTCTGTAAAGAGTTTAAAATGATCATAATTGTTTAAGCACAGTAACAACTAATTCACCCCCCCCCCCGCCTCTCAGTTGTCCAACATCACGGTATTCATCTTTCAGTTTTCTCTTGATTAGGATAGGTTACTATAGGATAGTTTAAATTTGCATCTTAGAAAGTTAGTCTTTCATTCTGGTTTTAGTAATAGATAGCTATAATCGTTAGTTTTTAATTCACCTGAGAACCTATGGTTCTCAGATTCATATTTATTTAGTTTTTAGTGAATAAGGTAACCAGGACACAACCGGTCAGAAATGTCATTCCAAACAAGAGTGGGTCTAATTGGGACCCTCCATCAGGCGTTATCCCTCATATGATTGAATGGGTCATTTTGATGTATCAACATAAATGGCGCTAGAAGGAGGGCCACAGAACTGATTGGTTACAAATAGAATCTCAAACCCTTCATGTTCTATCCCACAAGTAATATTTTCCTCAACAAGTGATTCCCACCAAGTTCACTCCGAACATATTGTCCTTCCTTCGGAGTATGTTGTGAACACGCCAACTCAGGTCAACACTCACCTCACTTCCACTCATCCCGAATGGTCCTTTTCTTCCCCACAACCTTGTGTCCTAACCATCTCAAAGATTAAAGCCATAATCAAACACTCAATTGAACGAACCAACTGTGCCCTGACTAGAAAATTTAGCAAGCAAACCGAAAATCTACCTGTGGACTACTCTCTACCTAAAAATCAGGAAGACCTTCGACATATGAACCCCTATTTTTCCGAACCAAACTCCTATCAAGGAAACCATTTGGTTGGGACCCTTGAATATTAGATTCCTTAAGATACTTTTGATGTTGTCCAGAATTCAAACATTGATATTGAATATTATTTATTAGTCGGCGGAGCAGGAGGTTGACCACCCTCGCCTATTGATTCATGCCCAGACACTCCAAGAGACAAATTATATGAAAAAAATGAAGAAAGAGACAAGTTCGAGAGAGAAACTGAAAATAATCCATATCAAATCATTGTGTATCAACCTCTGAATATGGATGGAGAAAATGAAAGCCAAAATCCTCCACCCTACCACCCTTGGTTATCCCCTAATGCAGTCATTGTACTTGGAATTTAGCATGACATGCCCAGGCATCCTGAGAAATGTTTACCTAAATTCGACCTAGAATGAAACGATTCAGCTGAAAATCATATTAAGAAATTCCTACTCGCCATTTGGCATCAGGGCGTTAGACATGAAGATGTCATTTGACAGATATTTCCACTCTCTTTTGAAGAAAAAGCATACACTTGGTACTTTTCACTTGAATAATCCCCTATCATTGATTGGACTACCTTTGAAAATATCTTTTTAAGGAATTTCAGAGAAAATAAAACACCTACAACGTGAGATCTGGAACTCTTAAGAGTTAAAATGGACACCAAGGAATTGGTGACTGATTATGATCAACGCTTTCTTACCAAACTCAAAATAATCCCTTGCCCTTATAGACCTTTAGAGGATGTCACCATTGAATTATGTATATCTGGCTTGCCCATATCTATGGCCATGCATGTAAGAATGTCGAAAAATGCACCTTGGAGGAATCCTTCCAAGAAGCGTTATTAGAGAAAAACCTATCAAGCCTGAAGGGAAACTTTGGTTCTGAACCTTCAA
This sequence comes from Picea engelmannii, assembly GCA_009831015.1. Lineage (NCBI taxonomy): Eukaryota > Viridiplantae > Streptophyta > Pinopsida > Pinales > Pinaceae > Picea > Picea engelmannii. The sequence goes on along the minus strand of ML787593.1, from coordinate 99,882 downwards.
AATACAAAGGAAAAGATAAAGAAACTTCTCTAAACCTTCAGAAGAAAAGAAACAAGACGATCCTATGGATATGAAGGCACTTCAAATAATTATAAAGAAATTATCCAATGACCTGATTGATCTAAAGAAAAGTAGACGCAAAGAAATTATTACGTTCCCTTCGAAGAAAGACAAAACTTCTCCCCCTACAAATAAAACCACCACCCGTCAGACGAATGGCATTAATATGGAAGATATAGTCCAAGCTCTGCAAACTTGGGCTAACTAAAATCTAACTGAGGATGATGAAGAAGGAGATATGGCTCAAGAACAACAATAGATTTCCCAAGAACCCCATGAATCTGAACAACATCAACTGGATTCGTTTTGGGAAATCTCAATTGGAGAATAAGAAGAAGAAGTAAAATAAGTGCATATGTCACAAAATGTTATTACAACCAGAAGAACCAACAAGAAACCTTCTAATGATGACACCACCACTCCTATCACTTCCACCACCAAGCCATCATCCCATCCATCGAATTTTGTCCCCAAACCTCCAAAAAATCTACCTTCTGACCAAAAAATGACCAATCAGACACCGAAGCTCAATACTACATCCACACCTCCGGTTAGGTTGGAATATGATTTCTTAGAAGACTTGAAAAGGGTTAAGGAAAACATTTCCTTGTTCAAACTCATGAAAATCCCATAAATCCAAGAAAGTTTTGCCAGGACCCTACAAAGGAAATCCCCCACTAACTCAAAAGAAATAAATATTTGGACTAAGAAAGGAACAGTCAAAACCAACTCCACCCCCAAGGACACTTCGCCTAAGAATCAGGTAGCCACCAACACTTCCCTGACAGGATAGAGGTCTAGATATGTCCATAACTGTATGGTTGGCTCTGGAGCTTCATCTATTGTCACTCTCTTCAAAATTTTTGAAAATCCCAAACCATATCCATAAAAAAATTCAAATCATTCAGTTAGATAGGACCAAAGTGAAGGTTATCAAAGAACCGAAAAATGTGTTCATTAGGTTGTCCTCCAATCTGAAAGTCCACCAAACCATCGATATCATCATGGTAGATATACCTAATAACTATGGTATGGTGCTAAGTCATGACTGGTTAGCTATGTTGAATGGTTACTTCACCATTGATTGGTCATACCTCTGGATCCCCTACAATGGGAAGATGAATCAAATCAGGATTGATAGAGAGAGGAACATGAAACACGTAGTCATGGACCTAAATGACCAATATGAACCAGTAATGTTCAATAACTCAATCTTAGGAAATTACTCATATGACACATTCTTTTGGGATTACACCATTGAAATATCACCCTTTGTGGAATCTGATGCACAATCTAGAATCCTTCCCTGCACCCATATTGTTGAACTTGATTGTTATATAGTTAGTCAAACTAATAGTCCCTCTGATGTAGAACCTAACATAGTTTCCAAGGACATATTAAAGCATCCCACTAACTCAACTAACCCCATTAAACCAAAAAATCTAAAAATTCAAAAACAACAGTTAAAATAAAAGAAGGAGATCCTGACATGTGGAGGTTGTTTTTCGACGGATCCAAGTCTCTAGAAGGTGAAGGTGTGGGTTGCATATTAAAAGACTTGAAAGGTACTAAAATGTTTATTTCATGTAGACTAGAATTTCCTTGCACCAATAATATTGTCGAATATGAATCCCTAGTACAAGGGCTAAGGAAGGCAATAGACTTGAAAGCAGAAAAAATCAAGGTATTTGGTGATTATGAAATCATCGTAAGACAGGTATGAAACATCATTCATTGTCTTTCAAGTCACTTAAAAAATTATCAGCCTGAGATTTGGGAACTAATTGAATATTTTGTCACTTTTAATATTAGTGTTGTTCCACGTTCACTTAATTCTGATGTTGATTTGCTAGCTAACATGGCATCTAGATTGATACCCTCATGCAGATTGATGCCTGCCACTTTTTATATTGAACTTTTATGCATGCCATCAATTCCTAGCAATATCGTCAGTTGGAGGATCTTTGATGATGACCAACAACTCATAAATTTCCTACACCTCAAAGATACCTTCAAGGATTCTATCATAGATGAAGGTCAACATGACCTACTGATGAATATAGATAATATTGATTATGTCGAACCAACAAACATAGTTGGCCCGACCAACAATATCCCGAGGAGTGTGATCAGACTAGAAAATCTCTACAACCTTCAAGATAAATTCAAAAATATACCCAACTGCAAGACTAATAGCTCATACATGAAGTTTCAAGAAGTAAACTTGGGGGCTAGATATCACGCCTCAGAACGTTAACCTTGGAAAAAATTGTTCTCCTGAAGAAAGGTAGTTATACATCAAGTTATTCAAAGAGTATAAAGACATATTCACCTGGACATATGAGGATCTCAAGACATATGATACAAATATTATACAACATGTCATTCCCATGAAACCTCAAACCAAGCCATTCCAACAAAAAATGAGGAAGATGCATCCCAGACTTGAACCTCAAGACAAGGTAGAGTTGAATAAATTGTTAGTTGCTAAAATAATTTTTCCAATAAGACATACACAGTGGATATCCAACTTAGTACCAATAAGGAAGAAGAATGGGGATATTAGGATTTGTATTGATTTTAGAAATGTAAACAAAGACTCCAAGAAAGATAACTACCATGTACCTCCCATGGAACAAATTATACAGTGTGTGTCTGGATCATAAACACTCTCCCTATTAGATAGATTCTCAGGATATAATCAGGTCTTAGTGGCTCGTGAAGATCAACTAAATACATCATTCAGAACCAAATGGGGAACATATGCCTATAGGAAGATGCCTTTCAGATTAATCAATGCTGGAGCAACTTTTCAACGAGCCATGGAAATTTCCTTTAGGGTTATGCTGGGAGAATGTGTGGTAGTTTACCTAGATGACGTAACCATCTTCTTGAAAAATAAAGAGGACCACATATCTCATTTGAAGAATGTATTCAACAGATGCAAGAGATATGACATCTCTATGAACCCCAAAAAATCCATTTTCATTGTTGATTAAGGAAAACTCATGGGTTTCATTGTCTCCAAGCGCGATATGCAGATTGAACATGAGAAAACCAAAGCAATCGCTAATATCCCTCCCCCCACAATAAGAAATCCATGCATTTGTTCCTTGGGAGGATAAATTTTGTAATAAGATTCATCCCCATCTTCACTAAAACGGTAAAACCCCTACAAGATACGATAAAAAATAATGTTGAATTCAAATGGGGGCCTAAAGAAAAGGAGGCTTTCGAAAGAATCAAATCAGATATTGCACAAGAACCTACACTGTTGATCCTAGATTTTGATCGAGATTTCATCCTCTACACTTTATTCTCTGATATTGCATTTGCATTTGTCCTAACACAGAAGAATCTGAAAGGAGATAAGTTTCATGTGGATTTTATGAGTTCGGGACTACAAGGAGTTGAGCTAAACTATCCTGAAGTTGATAAACAAGACTATGTGGTATTCAAATTTGTCAATCACTTTCTCCCATTCTTTCTTAAACATAAGACCAAGGTCATTGTTCCATACCCTGCCATCAGAAATCTCTTAGTACAAAGAGACTTAGCAAAAAAGAGAGCCAATTGGATTACGAACCTACAAGAATATGATCTGAAGATCAAATATGCAAAAATCGTTAAAGGGAAAGGGCTATGCAATCTAGCCATGGAGGATCCTTGCATTGAGCCATGAGAAGATGCTATGTATCTAGACCATGAGCTATTTGAAAAATAAGTATGTTACATCTCAGCCGGTTCAGACCCTTGGTTCTACGAAATGAAATATTACTTGAATCATCGATCGGCCCCACATTATCTGGATCCCAAAAATAAAAGGGCCCTTAGGATCAAATCCATCCAATATCATCTTATCTAGGGAATTCTATGCAAAAAAAAACTATGATGGTGTATTCCTAAGGTGTCTAGAGAAGAGAGATGTTGAGAAAGTGCTATCTAAACTCCATGATGGACCAGTTGGAGGACACTACGGTGGAGATACTACTACACACAAAATCCTCAGGGTTGTATCTTACTAGACCTCCTTATTCAAATATTCTCATGCATATGCAAGGAGATGCCAACAATGTCAAAATTTGGCATGAAGAGAGAATATATCTACATTTCCCCTACAACCAGTGATTATCGAACGTCCATTTCAACAGTGGGGGATAGATGTAATCGGGGAAATCAACACCAATTCTTCCCATATGCACAACTACATCCTGACTGCCACTGACTACTTTACCAGATGGAGTGAGACAATCCCCTTGAATACTATCAATGAAATCCAGGTGATTTTGTTCCTTCAACTCATATCATTACCAGGTTTGAAGTTCCTGAATCATTGGTCTTTGATAATGCAAATGATTTTTCTTCTTTGAAGTTGATTGAATTTTCCCTCGAAATAAATATCAAAGTTAAATACTTAGCAAATTATTACCCACAAGGGAATGAATTAGTAGAATTCACTAACAAAAACCTCGTCAACATCCTCAAGAAGACAATTAATGACCATCAAAGAAACGGGCACCTTTCTCTGTCGAACGCCCTCTGGGCTGACAGAGTAACCCCCAAGTCATCCATCGGTAACTCCCCTTTTTTCCTAGTCTATGGAAATGAGGCCGCCATACCTACTCATACCTTCCTACCATCCCTACAATTGGCCCAATCATCTATGATGAGGCTTGCCCAATGATGCAGGAGAGGTTAAATATGCTATTAAAATTGGAAGAAGAAAGGAAGAAAGCTAAAACAAACTTAACTCACCATAAAGAAGTTATCAAAAAATGGTTTGAAAAAACATCT
>ML787593.1:73105-94000 GCA_009831015.1 Picea engelmannii | reverse complement strand
ACCCATCCCCCAATTAAATTTTTTTAATCTTAATGTGGGGATGCACACATGTTTTTCATGGGGTATCTTTCCTTGAATCTCCATCTTCATGCTTGTAACTTAAGTTAGGTTTCCTCATCTACTTCCCACTTTCCTCCCTTCTTTCCTTTTCGTCGTCGGGCTCTCATCGAACATGCGCACAAGATCACCTTCATATTTCATCGACGATGATGCCTCAAAAAAATTTCGTCTGAAGTTAACAATGAGCTCTTGTCCTCACCCTCCTATATATTTTTCCGGTGACGACGATATCTTCTCTCTCCTAGTCATATCCCAACTAACACATGACCCTCTCTCTAGAGTACATCTCAACAATTTTCCCCATCATGAGCCCCTCAATTCAACCACTATGTAAGTATTTTCTATTTTAACACGTGTCAAGGTAGTAACGGCTAACATCCTTAGCAAGTGTGTTTCATCATCAAAATTTTCTTTGGGCTCTTTCCAATACCTTCCCTCATTGTCGACGATGACATTGTCCTTTGTTATCCAGTTGTCACGTTTTTCATCCTGCGAGTCATATGAACCAAGTCATCGTCGATCACTCCTCCACTGTGTATCTCATGTTGTCTAATTCATGGGTCCCCCCATGGCTACCTCAACATCTTGTCAGCATTAGTTAATAAAGGATTAATCCCTAACGATCATTTAATTGAACATTAAAAGGGATGTTAGGACCAACTTAGACTGGGTAATAAATCTTAATTAGTTAATCAATTTTTTATCGTATCAAAGTTTGTGTCTCACCCATATCCTCACCTCTCGTCCCCATTGACTACCGACAATGACAACTTCACGGTTCCCCCAATTTTTGAATTCTCCCACGTCTTAACGACTCTAACCAACAATCACCTATGAGCGCATTTACTTTATTCATACTCCCCTAACAAAGTCCAAGTTGTATCACATTGTTCATTGATTGCATTATGGTCAGGAGGGAATTGAAAAAAAATTTAAAAAGAGCACCAAGACTCGTATTCTTTCTAACCTACTCGTAAAGGAAAAAAGAAGGGTCCGTCTGGAATTCTCTCTTATCTTTGCTTGATCGACTATCGCCCCGGCCTTTAAGTAAGTAGTATAATATTTTTCTAATGTTGATTATTTCTAGCCTACAATGACTCTATTAACTATAATTTGTTTGTTTGTGCAGGTGAAGAGATGTCCATGATGATCACTAGAAAAGGAAAATCCCAGACCTCTAGAACTCTTGTTCCAGTTTCCATCCCAGACTCATACACTATCTCTAACACCAATAGTCATGATGGGACTAAACACTACCTCAGCTATGCTGAGATCCTAGACATGTTTGAGAATGAATTATTCCCATTCAATGATCCAAACATTGAGGCATGCATAAATATTAGGAAAAGAGGGATTCATAGAGTAGTCGCTCACCTTGAGATTTTTCTTTACAACGACGCAACCAAGTGGTGTTTTTCCTATCTACAAAAGGATACAGGGTTAATACTCAATGCTTTAGATCTCTCGTTCACCTTGCTCAAAGTGGATGACATCGGGGCTAGGTATCAACCCCTAGAATCTACAGTGTCCTTGAATGAGTCTTTCCTCAAACAATTCAGAGTCGACCATGAAGACTTCAAGACCCTCATGGAAGACTAGTTCTATTATGAATAATGGTTGGCGAAAAAAGGAAAAATATATGTTCCAGCATGATATCTCAAAAGCCCCTATAGGGTACTAAATACCATGATCTATAAGCTATATGGTGAGGAGAGTAGCACCCATTTTAGGATGGAATGGTTCCCTATGGATTACAGGATAGTCCAGATTGGCCAAGTGTTCAATTGGGAAATCATTCTCTCATTTAGCATTGCACAATGCAACTAGGATCCTAAAGGCATGGAAAATCTCAGTTTCTACATGTTGGACCTATCTTATAGACGTTGTGTGTGAAACAAACGCTTTCCTGGAATTCAACTAGGCCTGGACTTCGAACAAGGGCCCAATTCATCTCTATTGTTCTCAACTGTGGGAGGTCAATTGCAATAGGTTTTTCTATGACATATATGATTACTTCCTGGCCTCCTTACATAAGGCCATCTTCGGCCTCTTCCCACACAGAATCTTACATAAGGCCATCTTCGGCCTCTTCCCACGACTACCAAAGAATCTACAGCCAGTGAGAAAGAAAAATAAATCCAACAGGCGAAGTAGGCCTATGAGGAGGAGATAAAAATACCACTACAGACATAGGAGGAAGATCTACATGTTAAATTCACTAAGTCAATGTCATTGGCCTAGAAGGCCCATGCTAGTGATGTGCAACAGCTTGAAACCTCACAAAATCTGGATTTGATGAAGCTCAAAACACAATTGGATGAATTGAGGTCTTTCAACGAAAAGGGTCGAGCCGAAATCCAAAGGGTTCAAATGGATAACAATCTTTTGAGAAACACTATAGAAGAACACCAAAATCAAAAAGCAACTCCCAAGTTCGTGAAGACAAAAGATCTAGAGAAAAATGAAGAATTTTGGAACATGCGAAAAAGGTTTTTTGGTGCACTCGATAGAATTTTGGTGACCATATATGAACAAATGAAGTTTAACTCACAGGTGAAAACCACACATGAAAAATATCAAAGGGCCATGGAGGCTTGCAGCAAAATCTTAGAATGGAAATATTCACTACAGACAGTCCCATCCCCAGAAACCCTCTCGGCGTATTCTGATGAGAGAAGAATCTGAGATTGTTGATTGCTAGAGACAGGCATGGTAACGATCGTCGAGGTGCAAAAGACCCAGGAAAAAGTCACTATATCCAACACTGAGGTATGGAGATTTACAAACGATATTCTCTCTCTATTCGGAATGGATCTTCTGAGGGATATCAACAAAGCTTCATCAACCCAGATGATCAATGAGGACGCGAACACCAAGAGGAACCTCTCTCAAAGAGAAATCGAAGAAATCAACAAAATTAACACGGAGGTTATCGAAAATAGACTAATCCAACCATCCAAAATCATCACCTTGACAGAAGATGTCATGCAACATGTTGAGAAGATCCTTAGGACGAATATTATCATTCCAGTGTGCCAGATTGAGGCTGATCTAGAGAGGACATAGTTTCTTCGAGTAGGATCCATACTCAAAGACTTCAAGAGTTGGAAGGCAATCATGGATGCGAAAGAGAAACCGTCAAGGCTCCCTCGAAGAGTTGTTTTATAACTGAAATTTTGTAGAGTAAATCACATCATTGGAGTCATTTCCATGTCCCAATCAGGAAAGGGAAGTTGGAGCACCGATTCAGTGTCCCGACCGTTAACAATGTCAGTGATGTAGCACAATACCATAGGATCTCTATAAATGGGATGATTGTAAAAGGATAAGGGATTTTTGTTTCTTTGGAAAAGTGACTGATATTTTTACCGTTATTATGAATAAAGGATGAAAGACATTTTGAATGCAATGGATCACATGTGTATGACTGTGACTATTCATGTTTATGCATGTACTTCTATAGATTCTAAATGTTAATCTATGAATTATTTCTTGGTTAATATTATGTTATTTACAATCGTTTTTGTTTTCTTTCACGAATGTATCACCTTAGTAACTGAATTTTCTAATCAATTTCTATTGACTACAAAATTTGCTTGGTTAAATTCTATATTTCTTGTTAAATGAATTCATTCTATGCAAGTTATGTTACCTCTCACTATATTCATCTTTCAATTGTCTCCTGATCGGGATAGGTTAGCGTAGGACAGTTTAAATTTGCATCTTAGAACGTTAGTCTTTCATTCTAGTTTTAGTAATAGATAGCTAGAATAATTAGTTTTTAATTCATCTAAGAACCTACGGTTCTCATATTCATATTTAGTTAGTTTTTAGTGAATAAGTTAATGAGGCCACAAACTGGTTAGAAATGCCATTCCAAACGAGAGTGGGTCTAATTGGGACCCGCCATCAGGCGTTCTCCCTCATCTAATTGAACAGACCAATCTTACCCATCAACAGAAGGAAATTAAAAAAAATAATGCTAGAATAAATATAAAAATACAACACATACCGGGGGGTCTCCTGGGATATGTTGTTTAGATAAACTCAGGTCATGTAAGGATTTTAACACATAAATTAGATTCAAAACTCCATTGTATCAAAGCTTCAACACAAATCAATAGTTACAATATGTCTTAGATAATAATCTCAAAATTCTCACTAACTTCCATATCCTCTGTTTCTAATTTGTATACATATATGAAGGAATTCGAGTGTTTTTCCATACACTCTGTTTTCCAAAACTAATTATAGAAAAATTGGCTAGATATTTTTTTTACTGCCTAAAATAAGTTCTTCGTGATTACATGAGTTGGATCCTTGATCCTATGATCGGTCAAGCATGATTCCTCACTCCTAGGTGTTGAGTTTCCGATTCTATGAACAACCTCACAGATTTGCAGCCGATTCTCATTAATTTCCTTTAACTATGTATTGAGTTTGACCACGTGTTGACCAGTGGGTGTCGAATGCTATGGAGATGGAAAAATATATAAATTACCATCTCGTGATGTCAATGAAGTGCCTCAAAGTGGAACTTCTTCATTTGAGTGATGCTAACCTTCTATTCCTATAATAAATCATATAACAGGGTTGATTCTTGTAATAGTTGAATGGTAGGAAATGTGTTGCAAACATAGATTTTAATACTATTTACAAGAAAAAATAAGACTTGATCACAAAAAGACAACTTATTACCTTGTTTGTATCCACTATGCCATTAGTTAGAAGTGGGAAAAAATAGAGATATTTAGGATCAAAATGGAGATGAATGGACCTGGTGAAAGGGTCAAAACTAGCACCCAACATCTCCCTTGGATAGAGGATATTGCATGTCCTCGTGCATTTTTATCCTAGGATAATTGTTGATTCAAAATTTCAAAACTGTGTTCTTTTCTCCTTAATTGTCTTCTAATTCTGGAACAATAGATGTGGAAGATCCTTTATTTTTGGTCTTATACTTCCTTGACTTGTCAGACAACCTCTTGTTCTATTGTCTAATCTTCATATTCTAATCATACGACTTACCTGCATCATGTTTCAGGGATTTATACTTCTTTTTAAGTCCACCATATTTCTCTCTTTATTGGGCACTTTGTTCTTTAACTTTCTCGTTCTCTATGTTTATGACCCTATCTAAAGTCTCTAGTTCTTGAATAGTTTTCTTCCGTTTGATTTTCTTCTTTTTAACTTGACAGTCAGATCATTAATGATAGCCTTTGTATTAGCAGCTTGGATTTCCTCATCAGGAATTTCTTCAAATAATGGTAATTCCTCCAAAACATGTTATGCATTTAGAATTTGTTCCTCTTCAACAACTTGTGGTTTAATTATATCTTCTTTAGCTTCCATTGAACTTCTTGTTCTAGGATTTTTAGGCTAGATTTGGTAAAGATGCCTCTTCAATTTCCTTTTTTGTTATCTTTGAAATTTTTTCTTGTTGATTCACTTGTTCTCTTCATGTCATTCCCCTGTTAATACTTTATGTTGCTGCCAACAAATGCTTGGACGCTAATTTTTTGTTTCTATTAACTGTTCTTGCTGGGATTTCCTTCTGGGAAGAATCAAAATCTATTTCTATTAACTTTTGTTTACCCTTGTTTCCTGATTTTGCAGACAAAATTTCTTTAGGGGATTGAGTTACCTTCTCTTTTGAATTCTACTTGGTTTTGTCTATTGATTTTGCTACAAAAATTTTAGGGGCCCGAGGCCCTTTTTCCTTGGATTTTTGTTTTTCATATGGCTTAGGTTTCGAAGGGCTATCCTTCTTAGATATTTTCAAACCCTTATCTATTTGTTTCTTCTTATTTTTAATTCTTGTAATTTCTGACTTATGGTTTACATGTTTTTCATCTGCCTCTGATTTTTAACTAGATGAACCAATTTCCTGAAAATTATTTCTTGATAGAAACTCTTCACAGGTTTGACTCAATTTCTCCAACTTATCCAACACAATAAGCTTAATTAAATCATGATGATAGAGAAATATTTCTTTGTTTGGCAGATTTTTCTGAACTATTTCTACCATTTTTGTAATACTTTTCAATAGAAAATAGGGCATATTGATTTATTTTATTTTTATCTTTCAAATGTTGTAACAATCCAATGTGGTAGAGAAAAATTATGTTGTACTTTCCTTCACAAGTTAAATATTTATGGATGAAAAAGGCCAGGTCTTTCCATGGGTCATCGAGCCAACTCCTCGAAACGCCTTTTGTCTAGCCTATACTCTTATGAGTCTTATTCAGAAAAGATGCTCATCCTTTTCCTTTCATTTGTTGGATTTTAAACCAATTTTTCCCTTTCTTTCCAAGCACGTGATCATGGCCAACGATTCCTCTGTAAGCATAATTTTTTTGTCACCAATCCTAATTGTTATTCCATTGAATGTTTCAATGAACGCAATGGTTATTGATACATTGTGCCCCTAAAATTTCTCAAACAATTGCAATAACCCTACTATCTGAAAGACAATCTTGCATGTGGGAAATTCATCAAGTCATGTTGTACCTTGCGGCTCATATCAGATCACAAAACGAACTACTATTTTCCCCACTCTATTTGATGAATTTGTTAGGTGTTAGGTTTGAATCCTTACAACAAGCAGAGGTAAAGGGAAACAGAAATGGAATATAGGCGGAGATTGCAAAGCGACAAGAAAAAAGTGGAAGAAATGGGCGGCAATATTCATTGGATCTACCTTAATACTTGCAGTTGAAACATGATGACCAAGAACAATTCCTTCAATATACATCATAAAAAAAAATTCATTGCTTAAGGCAAGGCTTGTTTCTTGACACCTATTTAAAACTTTTTCCAAGTTATCTAAGGCTTCCGCAAAATTATCTCCATAAACTAAAAAATCGTCCATGTACACCTCTACACAATAGTCTATTAAATCAACAAAAATAGCCAAGACTACCCTTTGGAATGTGGTAGGTGCATTACAAATTCTAAAGGGTAATACCTTGTAGGCACAAGTTCCCCAAGGACACGTAAATGTCATTTTGTCTTGGTCTTCAGGTGTTATCCTTATTTGGTTATAGCCACTGAAACCATCGAGGAAAGAAAAGTATTTATTTCCAGCCAATGTGTCTAGGAGTTGGTCTATGAAAGGTAGAGGGAAGTGGTATTTTAATGTGGCTTTGTTGATTTCTTGGTAATCTACACATACCGGCCATTTTCCTTTTTTTTTGTGAACTATTACCAAGGGTGAAACCCAGTGGCTATCTAATATAGGGTAGATGAAATCTACGTCTAATAATTTTTTAAGCTCCCCTTTTACAATGTCTTTTAAGGTTGGGTTCATTCGTCTGTGAGGTTTTCATAATGATTTGACATTTTCTTGTATATATATGTGATGGGTGCAAGTATCTGTATGAACACACTACATGTCAGTGTATCCCCAAGAAAAATCTTTAGAAAAATTATGTAAAATAAAAATTGATTGTTTATGTTGTAGCTCATCAAGATCTGACACGAATTTATGCAGGAACGCAACAAGATACATAAATAACCATGAATACAAAGATGCAGTGGAAATAACACTTCATTTCATTAATATCAAAGAACTGAAATTTGTTTACAGACAGAATAGAAATAAACTAGTTAGGGTGCACGTATCTTATCTCTGAGAAGAGATGTGGCAGCTACAGGCCTTTGAACTCTGTGTTACAATGAGGCTCGAAGATCTATATATTATTGAGAAACAATGGAAACCCTCAACATCCAAAAACCTAACCCTAGGAGATGAAATGCCAGAATATGGTCCCCGTCGGGGTAAATTGGTACATCAATTTCTCGGGGTCGTAATTTTTGCATACTATCTTCGTTTGACGCATATGATACATCGCTAGAAAGATATATCTGAGGACTGAAACTAGTAATAGTGAAAATCATGGTCTGGAAGGAACTAATTTTCACTGGATGGTTCATGCAAAGAAAACGTTGTTTAGGGCCTCAAAACGGCTCCGGAAGTTCAGTACCCAAAAAACTGCGAAAAATAGTAAATTGTGCTACAATTAAGGAAACTGAAAAACTGAAAGAAACAATGGTGGGGGTCCAAGTGGAATAGGCGGGTGGACACCAATATCCACCTGGATCATTCCTCCCCCCTTAGGAATCAATGGCCTCCATTGCGTTGAGTTCCTCCCTGCGATGAGGAAACTTCTGTTGAACTTGGTCCCTGGTGAGCCACTTGCCCTAGTGAAGGAGTTGGCCTGCTTTGACAACTCGATATAGATGGATCCTCTGCTGGCGGGTGTTCTTGATCTGTGTGTCCATAGTCCGATCAGTTGTGTCTTGTTCCATGTAGTCTGGGTTTAACTCTGTTGGTGTGAGTTGTTCTGCCATGTCGGATGTGTCCAATAGAGGTGGAAAGTAAGGCCGAAGGTGGTCCAAATTGAACACTGGGTGCAGACCAAGGAATGGTGGGACACTGAGCTCGAAGGAATTGTCCCCTACAGCCTTGGTGATAGTGTATGGCCCATATCTAAGCGAGAAAATCTTGTGTTGGGGTCCAACGAGGCGCTCCTTCTACAAATGTAGCCACACTTTGTCACCCACCTGGAAGTTGTGTTGCACTCGATGTTGATCATGTCATTGCTTGTACTTAGCATTGGCTCTATCCAATATGTCATGAACCTGTTGGAGAATGTGTTGAATGCGCTCAATGAAGTTTTTCTCCTTGGTAGCTTCAAACTGGACATGAGCCGAATCATCTTGAGTAGCTGCAAATGGTATGGCTACGTCAATGGGACATAGTGGCTGGAATCCCAAGCCCACCTGAAAGGGGTTGTGGTCAGTTGATCTGTGGAGGGCCTAGTTATAGCTATGTTGTACATACGGGAGGCTCCCATCCCATGTGTGGGGATGCTTTGAGTTATACATGCGCAAAATGTGTACGATCACCCTGTTGACAACCTCTGTCTGGCCATTAGTTTGGGGATGGAAAGTTGTGGACTTGGTGAGCTTGGTGTCCAAAATTGACCATAGGCTAGACCAAAATGTATTGAGGAACTTGTTGTCCTGATCTTGGATGATATACTGTGGGATCCCAAAGTGTACCCACACTCGTTCAAAGAAGAGTTTAGTAGTGGATTCTACTGTGATATTCTTCTTACAGGTCGTCATAATGGCCATCTTCAAGAATCTGTCGACGACCACGGAAACACAATCATTGTCATGCTTAGTAGAAGGAAGGCCCAACATGTAATCCATGGATATGGATTCCCAAGGTCGACTAGGGATAGGCAGTGGAGTATAGAGGCCTTGATTCTTGATGGTCGGTTTGGCAATGGCGCGCACTGGATCCAATGTACTTCCCGACATCATGTCGAAGGTTTGGCCAATAGAAATACTTCTATAGTATTTCCACTGTTTTCTCGACCCCGAAATGCCCAGCGACCCGACTATAGTGTACTTCCCAAATCATCTCAACACGCTCATTTGAAGGAACACAAAGGTGTCCCAGGTGACATAGTAGTGCATCCTGGAGGTGAAAATTTGGAACTCGGTTACCCTCCAAGAGCGTCTTGTATGTGTGGCTGAAATATGAATCACTCTTGTAGAGAAGCGTCCAATCATAAATCTCGTTCCCACAAGATTTGAGCACGGTGGTTATCGCCATGATTGGTGTTCAGCTGAGGCAGTCTGCAACATTATTGGTGTTGCCCTTCTTGTACTTGATGTTCAAATGAAACTATTTAATATATGTGGACCACTTATGATGGTGATCGTTCTGCAACTTCCCTTGTGTCTATATGAACTGCAGGGGTCAGTGGTCTGTGTGGATGATCGTTTTCTTCCCCCAAAATGTAATTCTTCCATTGTCGGCAATCCAGCACAATGGAATACATTTCTTTGTCAGGAGTGGGATACTTTAGGACTGTGTTGGAAATTTTCACACTATGATATGCCACTGGATGCCCCTGTTGAGTAATAACTGCCCCAATAGCATAGTCAGAGGCATCTGTCTCGATCTCAAATGGTTGTTGCAAGTCTGGTAATATGAGCACTAGGGCACAACAGAGGCGATGTTTCAATTCTACGAATACCTTCTGTTGAGATTTTGACCAAAAGAATTTTTCTTTCGCTCCTCCCTTGGTGACTTGACTCAAGGGCCAAGTGATATGAGAGAATCCCAACATGAACCTGTGGTAGAAATTAGCAAGACCCAGAAAGTTGAAAAGCTCTATTAGAGTGGTCAGGGCTGGCCAATCCTGGATAACTTGGATCTTGGTTGGATCCACATGCACCCCACGTTCATCAATAATGTATCACATATAATGAACCTGGGTCATGCCAAAAGTGCACTTCTCCAAATTGGCACACAACTTGTGTTTCCGCAGTGTTTGGAGGACCTATCGGATGTGGTGGAGGTCCTCTTCCCAAGTTTGGTTGAAGATCAGGATGTCATCCAAGTACACTACTACAAATGAGTTGGTGAATGGTCACAAGATGTCGTCCATAAGCCTCATGAAGGTTGTGGGAGCATTCGTCAACCCGAAAGGCATGACCAGCCATTTGAAAAGGCCCTCCTTGGCTTTGAAAGCAGTCTTCCACACATCAGACGGTTCGATTGGTACCTCATGATACCCAGACTTCAAGTCGAACTTGTTGAAATATTTCTCCCCTTCGAGTTGGTACAGAAGGTCATCAATATGTGGTATCATGTACCTATTCCGAACAGTGATCTTGTTCAATGCTCAATAGTCAATACAGAGTCTCCAAGTCCCATCCTTCTTCTACGCCAACACGATCGGGCTTCCACAGGGCGATGAACTTGGCCAGATGTGGCCTTTCTGCAGAAAATCCTGAATCTGCCTCTTGATTTCATCGTTCTCCAAAACAGAGCATCGATAGAACTGTCCATTGGGCAGTGACGCACCTGGGTTTAGATCGATGGGGTGCTTGACCTAACAGTGCAGAGGCACCCTTGAGGGCGAGGTTAAGATGTCTCGATACTCCTCCATGACCTTGTCCATTTGTTGTTGTCGTGCGGAGGAGCCCTGTCTGAAGGTCGTGGCCACATTCTTCTTCTTTCCCTCAGGGCGGATCATCAGGAAAACAAATTTCTCAGTTTTGGAAATGATCTTACTGCATTGTTTTGCAGTAACCAAAGATATAGTGGCAGGCGGTGGTACCTTTGGTATCCTGTAAACCTTATTTCCCAAGGTAACAATAACAGCGCGATTTCAGGACTCATACACAACATGTCACTTCCACAAGTACGGTTGGCCTAATAATACATCACAAACATCAAGTGGAGCAATGTCACATAATACCTCATTAGTGAAGGGCTTGATGTTATAGGGAAGGTGACACTGTTGGCTGATGCGGAGATCCGGTCCTTAGTGAAGCCAGCCGATGGTGTATGGTTTTGGGTGTGTTGTGGTTGGTAAGCCCAACCGCTTCACAACCTCTGCTAAAATAAGGTTATTTTGGCTCCCACTGTCGACAATGAACTGTAGCGGGGAACCCTTTACCCACATATGGGAGTGGAAGAGACGCTCCTCCTCCTCTAGATCTTCCGGTTCTTCCTTTTGGATCTTCATGGTGGAAATGGTGGCATTGGGCTCTGCATCAATAATATTCTTCCCTCTATCATTCCCCTTCTTGGGTTATGATTCATTGTCAGAGCATGCATCTAATTCAGAAGCCCTCATCTCAGCCACCAGTGACTGTTTGGCCTGACACTCACTTGTGTTGTGAGTGAAGCTCTTATGGAACTCACACCACTTCCTCGTGTCCTTCTTCAGATTCATAGTGTTGTTCTTTGATTGTGGCTTTGGCAGGTTGTCTTGAGCCACCATGCCTTGGCTTTGTCCTTTGTTCTATGGTTTGGGGGAACCTTTCGCTTTCATTTGATTCATATATCCAAAGTCTCGCTTCTTCTCTTTGAATTTATGCTCAATCTTGGTAGCATACTGGTATGTCGTACCAAGCGAGGAGATGTCGAGGAACTCCATTTCCTCCTGAAGTGTATCTGTGTAAAAAACTGCAGTAATTCAGCACCAAATGTTTCTATGAATATCTGATACCCAACTTTGTGCACAGGGTATGGAACAGATTCATCATCTCATGCACATATTGATCCCTTTTTTTCCATAGCGTAGTCAAATGTATGTACTTGTCCTCATAGCTTCCCACAGTATAATATTGTTCCTTGATGGTGTCTCAGAAAGAATTCCAAGTGGGTACAGCCGAGAACAGAGAAGGTTCATCATCTTCCTTTTTCTCACAGTAGGTTTCCCACTAGTCCTTGACATGGGGGACGGCTTTGAGCAATGAAAAAATAATCTTCTTCCAGTCGGAAAAGTCATCAACCGAGAAATATCCTTCAAATATGTTCAACCATCTATCTACAACGTCTACATCTATTTGGCCATCAAATATGGGAATGTCAAATTTTACTTGTACCTTAAAAGGGTTAGCGCCTCCAGAGTGGTTATTGGATGCAGATGCGCCGCCAGTGTGGTTATTGGATGCAGATGCGCCGCCAGTGTGCAATTGTTGAAGGATCTGGGTGAAGTTATCCATCATCACGTTCCTTTGTTTTTCAAGGGCCTCCTCAAGCAATATTTTGATAGGATATCCTGCTCCCTTGTCTTTCTTTTTGTCCCCCATGGGCGGCCATCGGGGTTTGCGAGGATGATCTTGCAAAGGTTCAACCATATCGAGCCCTAACTCCTTATACCCCGACCTCGATGGGGACATGCAAAGAAGATCAAGAAAGAGCAGACCGCTCTGATACCACTGGTCCAAATTTATGCAGGAATGCAACAGAATACACAGATAACCATGCATACAAAGATGTAGCGGAAATAACACTTCATTTCATTAATATCAAAGAACTGAAATTTGTTTACAAACAGAATAGAAATAAACTAGCAAGGGTGCAGGTAGCTTATCTCTGAGAAGAGATGTGACGGCTACAGGCCTCTGAACTCTGTGTTACAATGAGGCTCGAAGGCCTATATATTATTGAGAAATAATGGAAACCCTCAACATCCAAAAACCTAACCCTAGGAGATGAAACGCCAGAATATCGGCCACATCGGGGTAAATTGGTACATCAATTTCTCGGGGTCGTAACTTTTGCATACCATCTCCCTTTAACGCATATGATACATCCTTAGAAAGATCTATCCGAGGACTACAATTGTTGACAACAATTATCATGGTTTGGTATGGACTATTAATCATCGAAGGGTTGATGCCCAAAAAATGTCGTTTAGGGCCTCAAAACGACTCTGGAAGTTCAAGACCCGAAAAACTGCCAAAAATAGTAAATTGTGCTACAATTAAGGAAACTGAAAAACTGAAAGAAACAATGGTGGGGGTCCAAGTGGAATAGGCAAGTGGCCACCAATATCCACCTGGATCAAGATCAAAATTAATGTTTAATCTTTTCCTATGAAATTTATTTATAACTTTATTGCAGGAATTTGTTATAGAGTTTACGGGAAACACAATTTATGTTTTACATGTCTCCTAAAAATTTTGCCGAACAAGATTATCAACATAAAAATGTTCAATTTTTTTTATGATGAAGCTTGTGAATATGATGTAGATGTAGATGGTTCATAATTTGTTGATTGTCCCCTAAAATATGAAGGAAAATTAGGATGAGAAATAAAATGATTGAACTGAGTTTGTTCTATATTTTCCTTAAGGTCTAACGCTTGTGCAGTGGTTAAAACTGGTTGAATTATTTCATTATCGGTGTTTGTTTCTTCTAACCATTTAACTTTCTCTAATTCATTCATTGATTTAGCTGGGGGGTAAAGTGTAATGTGTTTTATTTCATCTCCATTTGTAATTCTCATGTCTCCTAATCGACAACTAATGTATGTGCCAGTTGTTTCCAACCATGGTCTACCCAAGATTAGAGTATGTCCACCCAAATTGGATTTGGGTTGAAGAATCATGAAGTCTGTTGGGTATTCCCAGGAATCTAATGAAACAATGATATCTTCAACTATACCCTTTGGTTTAATATTTGATCTATCTGCTAGTTCAAGAACCATAGGGGTTGGTCTAAGATTGGCAATGTTTAAATTTTGCATGGTTTCTAATTTCATGACATTTATTGTTGCACATAAATCTATGAGTGTGTTTGGGATAGCAAAGTTGTTGACAAAGATTGTAACGACTAGAATCCCAAGGTCAACATACTTTTGTAAAATTGGTTTGTTGGCTATCAAACTAGCTAGTTTCCCAATCACTTGTATCGTTTGTGGATCCTTTCTTTTCTTCCAAATCCTTTTACTACACAATTCCCTCATCATTTTAGCATATATGGGGACATATTTAATGGGTTTAAATAAGGGAATTTTTGTAAAAATGNAACTAGCTAGTTTCCCAATCACTTGTATCGTTTGTGGATCCTTTCTTTTCTTCCAAATCCTTTTACTACACAATTCCCTCATCATTTTAGCATATATGGGGACATATTTAATGGGTTTAAATAAGGGAATTTTTGTAAAAATGATTTTCAATTCTTCTAAAATATCAAGTTCAGGTAAATTTTATGTTTTTTCTTGTATTTCTATCAACAAACTCTCAGGAAAAGGTGTTGTTTTAGAGGTTTGAGTCTTTTCTAGTGGGATGAGTAACTGTTTTATTTTGATACAACTATTCATCTACTTCTTCAATTATCATGGGTGATTTCTAATTTATTACCTTACCCGAGCGAATATTTATTTTTTGTAATTGTGCAAGAAATTCCTGTAAAACTACAAGGGCAATAACATAAGTAGGAAAATTGTCTACTTCAGTATTGTAGATAACTATGTCATTCTGATTATTTGGATTTTCCACTGGCTGATAAGGAATTGGTGTAGACCATGGAGGGTTTTGCATTGAAGGAAGTTGTAGAGGTTGAGATTGAGTTAATTGAGGTGGTGAAATTGATGGAAATGGTTGTTGCATAGATGAAGGATATTGTGGGATTGACTGATATTTTTGTTTTTGGGGATAAAATTGTTTTTGTGGATAAGATTGTTGTGGTTGATATTGAGGTGGATATTGTTGTTGTTGAAAATTTTAGGGTGGTTGATTACCATGGTTATTGCCTCTCCAATTTTTTTGATAAGGTTGATTACAGTTTTGTTGTGAAGGCCATGATTTCCATGGCATGGGAGCACTCCAAGATGTTTGTGTAGGAATCTGAGTAGGAAATCCAAAAAATTGATTAGAATGGTCTTGTGACATACCTATTGGCCTTGGCTACCATGGTTGCATGGGTACTGTTGGCGTTGGAAGTCACTCCTGGATTGCAGCAGGAGCATAGCCCGACGCCCATCATTTTTATGCCACGATTTGTTTTAAAGGGGTGATCAGATGGATAGAGACTCAAGAAGATATCGCTCGAAATCAGAAAACCGAGATGGGTATGTAGAAAACAAAGGAGATCTTGATCTAACTTTCGTCAATGAGTTGATTGTAAAATGAGCAGATGGAAGACTTAGTGGGATGAGTGAGCAAGACTTCTTTGGGCATCAGGCCTTCCAGCAGCTTGAGGAGGAAAAACTCAAAATACAAGATCCTCTTAGTTCAGAGTTTCGGAGAACTGAAGGGTGACTTGGCTGGATCTTCCAATTCCAAATCATTCAGCATTGAGAAAATACAAGAACTAATTAGAAACAATACAACTATTACAGTGACCCAACATACATCATCCTATAACAGCGCAACTCGATTGGATCCTCCAATTCCGAGTTGTTCTAACACAGTGTACACAGAGAGATGGAAAGAGGTTGACATTCATAAGGAAAGATGTCTCAAGTGCCAATACATAACCCAAGAAACCAATGCTTTATAAAAACTTTACAATTAGGAGCCTCACTCAACCATCGATACTCACAAAAAGGGCAAAAATGCCTACATATACTCCTCCACTTTCGCCCAACAGAGGCGTCTCAGGACTTTCAAGGTGTGGCGTCTCCTTAGTCAAATCTGGCCTGAACTCCTTTGTCATACGTCACCTTAACTTTGCATGGCCTTTGCAGGGGAGGTAGCTGAAACATTAAAGGCTAACATAGCATGTGCAGACTCATCTGGTCAGACGAGAACTCGGAATGACTTCTTTGGAGAAAACCAGCGTACAGGACCATCTTGGGTAGACTGCTTACCAGAACCTCCATGCTTTGCATTTAATGAGTGATTCGAGGTTTCAACTACTTCCATCCACCTTCATTTATTTTTAGCGAGGACCAAGATCGAGGTCGAGCTGAACTGGTCTCTAGAAAACGCGATGATCCCTTCTGCAACTAAACCCGGCGCTTCAGCCCTTTGCGCAGTTCTTTCTATCACCCCCAAGTGACTGCGAGCTGTGACCCTGTGCCTATCTTCAAAGGCGCTTTCATCATTTCGCATTTCGTGGATGGGAGGAGGCTACTCCTTGTGCTTCAAAGTTACGAAAGGTGAGGTGGTGACATAGCCTAATCGCGTGCCATGTACTCCTCTTTGATCGGATGGCCTGGATCATTTCAGCGAGACTGTGGGTCCGAGTCTTGGACACCTTCAGCACTTTGCGTCTCATGGCTGGGATGAGTCTAGTCCTCATTCTTCAAAGTCGCGATGCGCGAAGAGGCGATAGAGCCTAATTGTGCACCACATGTCCCTCTCTGATGGACGGTCCTAATCATCTTGGCAATATTATGGGCCCAAAACCCGGACGCCTTCGGCACTTCGCGTCTCGAGGAGCCCAGTTGCAGAGAAAAAGTGTTTCAAGGTTGCGATGGGCGAAACTGCGACAGAGCTCGATCGTGTGCCACGTGTTCCTCCAGGATGGACGGCCTGGATCATTTCGGTGAGATTGTGGGCTCGACACTGGGCGCCTTCAGCACTTCGCGTTTCATGGTTGGGAGGAGGCTGATACTCATTTTTCAAATTCGTGATGCATGAAGAGGCGATAGAGCCTAATCATGCACCATGTGCCCCTCTTTGATCGGACGACCCAGAACACTTTCGGCAATATTGTGGGCCCACATCCCGGATGCCTTCGACACTTCATGTCTTGCGGCTGGTAGGAGGCTGATCCTCATTCTTCAAAGTCACGATGGGTGAAGTGGCGATAGAGCTTCGAGATGGACGGATGAGATCCTTTTGATGATATATAAGCGCTATCCATTGCACTAATCTTGGCGCAACTCTGCTAACCGCTATTACCCGTCGATCGTCGATCTGCTCTATAGATGGATCTTGGTCGTTGACAACATAAATTCGCTCGCTAACTTGATTGGTAACCAGAAATGAGATTTTTCTATGCTACGCTTGGGCGCTTGTCATGCAGCCTGTAGACCTGGATACTCTTATGCCCAAGACAAGAACTGTTGCTAACATTAGGCTCCATGGGGGATAGAGTCATCCCTGCGATGCTTTAAGAACTCATTTTGCAGCTTCAGTGCCTTGCTATTGGGCTATAGAGTTATTTACTAAGCCGAAAAATAAAAAATAAACAAAGAACCAAAAGGACAATATTTACAAACAAAGGAGCCGTCTAAGGCTCAAACAAAACATTTCTTCAGAAAATGCCCATTTATTGGGATGTTAAAGACCTCTTCACCCTCCAAATCCTGCAACCTGTACGTGTTATTTGAGAAAATCTCAGATATTTTGAATGGCCCAATCCAGAGGGCATCGAACTTGTTGTGTTTGCCCTTATCCTGTCTGGGTGCATCCCACTTAAGTACCAAATCCCCGATCTCGAACTCCTTCTTCCTGACCTTCCTGTCAAAAGCCTGTTTGACCTTCTGCTGATGACTATGAGCTGAGTCCATCACCTGTTCCCTGATCTGTTGTACTTCCACCATCTGATGAATCCTTCTGACCATATGATCTGGCTCTCCTTCATATTCTTCAAAGAACTTCACTACAGGTAAGGCGAGCTGAGTGGGAAAAAAACGCCTCTATTCCGTAAACCAGCTGAAAAGGCGAGGTGCCCAGGGACTTCTTCATTGTCACTCGATTGGCCCATAGAGAAATTTGAGCTTTGAATCCCAAGCCCTCTTATTGTCTTCCAATAATATTTTAATGAGCCTGATTAGGCTTTCATTGGAAGATTCTGCCAGTCCATTTCCTTGAGGATAATAGGGGGTGGAATGAATTAGTGAGATCTCTAACTGCTCACAGAACTTAATCAGAGGCTCAGATTTGAACGAAGTAGTATTATCAGTGACAATCCTCTGGGACAGCCAAATCTAGGTATGATATCCTCCAGGAAGCTGATAATTACTTTGTGTGATGCACTTCTGGTGGGGACAGCTTCTATCCACTTGGTGAAATAGTTTGTTGCAGTCAGGATCCATCTATGTTGGCCACTTGAGGGAGGATGGATTTCTCCGATGAAGTCCAGCCCCCATTGTTGAAAAGGTGTTGAAGCTACTACAGGCTTCAGTGGTAGTGGTCTAAGCTGTTGCTTTCCTGAGAAATTTTGGCATTTGATGCAAGCTCTGATTTCTCTACAAACATCAGTGAATAAAATGGGCCAATAATACCCAGCCCTGAGGATTTTGTGAGCTGTGGTCTTCCAAAAATAATGTCCTCCACAAAGGCTGTTATGAAATTAAAATATAACCTTTTGGGATTCATGTGGGCTCAAACACCTCAGCAACACCCCTAGAGGGTCTCTCCAGTACAAGACTCGGTCAATGAGGCAATATTTGACCGCCTTGAGTTTTAAAGATCTTGCCTTACTTTTACCCATTCCATCAGGGGGCCTCAACTCATGCAGAAAGTACAATATGTCTTGATACCAGGCACATTCTGTTAGGGGCAAGTCATCCTGAGATCTTTGGCTGGGAAACTCAGCTTGTTGAGTTCCTGAGCAAGTATTTATTAGACTAACCCCCAAGGCTCTGCAATTGGATTCATCCAGTAGCTTGGCCAAACCCTTCCCCTTAACCAACTTGGTGGGCTTTATTCCCAGGTCAAACTCAATAATCTTAGCAATCCATTTACCTCTTCTCCCATCTATGATGGGTTGCAAAAGGATGTCCTTCACAAAGGCCGAAGGAACGTATGCGGTCACTTTTGAGTGCAAGACATAGACTCTGAAAGATTTGAGAGCTTTCACCAAGGCATACGCTTGCTTCTCCATGATATCGTACCTGATTTATGCATCTCTTAATGCTTTACTAAAGAAGGCAATGGGTTGCTCTCGCCCTTCCACATTTTTCTGCAATAAGACTGTTGCTACTGTATCAAAAGAAGCGAAATAAAAAACTAGGAAGTCTTTGGAATAGTTAGGACTGATCAGCACAGGTGCCTCAGTCAATGCCCTTTTTATTTGGATAAAAGATTCCCTAGGTTCAGCAGTCCATTTTACTTCTTTTCCTTTCCTGAGCATGGCTGTGATGTGTTTCACCATCTCAGCGAAATTTGAGATGAACCTCCTCAAAAAGTTAATATTCCCTAAAAAGGCATGAACTTCCTTTCTAGACTGGGAAAGTGACAGAGTCTGAATTGCCTCTACCCTACTTGGATCAATCTTCACTCCTTCTGTTGATACTATATGACCTAACAATTTCCCCTCCTTCGTAGCAAACAAATATTTTTTGGGGTTTAAGGATAGGCCAAACCTCCGACACTTCATGAATACTTTTCTTAGGTGATAGCAGTGCTCTTTATCAGACCTGGAGAAGACTATGAGGTCATCCAGATAGATCACCACAAACTGGTCTTTTTCCTCGATGAAGGCTATATCCATGGCCCGCTGAAATGTTGCTCCTACATTTATCAATCCAAAGGGCATTTTGGCATACATGAATGTGCCCCAAGGAGTGGTGAAGGTCATTTTTTCTCTGTCCTCAAGCATGACTGATATCTGATTATAACCAGAAAAACCATTGATCATGGATATCCTAGATGCACCAGTTACCCTCTGCAATATGTGTTCCATGTTGGGTAGGGGATAATTGTCTTTCTTTGAGCTCCTTTTCAGGTTCCTGAAATCAACACAAAGCCTGATTTCTCCACTTTTCTTTCTTACCGAGACCAAATTGGCCACCCATTCAGAATATCTCAAGGGGAAAATGATTTGGGCATCTAACAACTTCTTCACTTCCTTTTCCATGATAGGCAGCAGCATGGGATTTATCTATCTTAGCTTCTACCTAAATGGCCTAGCCTCTTCCTTCAGTGGGATCTTGTGTTCAATGACAGATGTGTCATATTTCTTGAGGTCTTCATAGGTCCATGCAAACAAATCAGCAAATTCTCTTAATAACTCGGTATATTTGGCCCTTTGTTCTCTGGTCAAACTGCTTGACAACTTGACAAACTTAGGCTCCTCTTGTGTGCCAATGTTGCACTCAGCTGTGTCAGCCTCTTCATCTGAAACCCTACCCTTTACTGCCACATCATTCCCATCAAACAATCTTTCTAAAGGGACTAGTCCCCTCGGAATGTGATTGCTAGGCAGCTGAATAATCTGGTGATTAGCAATTTCATTTAAAAACACCTCAGGGTAATGGTCACCTTCAAGGTCGAGATCCTGATCAATGTGCAATGCAGAAAATTCATCAACAAATTGGAGAAATTTGTTGATTTCAAGATCATCATCGAATACCTTCCAATGCTTGACATTGTCTGGTACAGAGGGCCTATATTTTATCTCAACATCATATTTGACCATAGACAGCAGAGGGATCTTGAACTGGCTAGCTGAAAAAGCTAAAGAATCGGCCACAGCATTATCCTCCCTTGGGACAAAAGAAATGTTGAAAGATGAGAAGAAATTATCAATCAGGTCCCATACCTCGTTCCTGTAACTTCTGAGCCGAGGATGCTTGGCCTGATAGACATTCCTGACTTGTTGGATTATCAATT
>ML787593.1:45606-61691 GCA_009831015.1 Picea engelmannii | reverse complement strand
ATAGAGAATTGTACTTATCTTTTGAGTGAGAAGACCTTCCACCCTGGAGCAGGGCTATGACTCCATCGGGGCAATGGCTTCCCAAGATAGCCATGGTCCACAATCCTTATCCACATGGTCTAGGCCAAGGTACCAGACCTCAGTAGCACTCCAACCATTCAAACCTCGGCAGTACTCCAACCAACGGTATCTCATTCCCCACATGTCTGTCCTACCCGGGAGTATACACCTTCACAAGCACAGTCCATCGGTGCTACACCTCCCTTTCCTTGGGCTTCACAACAGGCCGAACCGGAAGTCTTAGAGCATAGTGGCTCCAGGAGTTCCAACTGCCTTCTAAGGTTTCCAAGCAGCATCTTCCCGAGATACTCTTTGTAGCCAATATTTAACTTTTATCAACAACATCTCATCTCCATCAACCACATGCAGTTATCCTGAGAGAACATAAAGGAATTCATTTAGGAATTCCCATTAGTTCGAAAGGAAATTCAACTTTTATTCCCAAAACATGACATTCTATTTCATGATTCATCTTGGTTGTTGCCACATAATGAATGCAGCCATCCTTGTGATTTTCCACAGGCATCAAAATGCATACAATTTTCCTGCAAGACTTCATCTTGCATACTGCCAAAAAATTGTCAGTATTTTTTGTACATCATAACTCAACATGTACAACATCTTATGCAATAACCTTAGAATTTCCTACACTTGGCAATTCAATCAAAATTACCAAACAACTTGACCAAATAGAATGACTCGTCATTCTATGCATATGCATGTTCATAATTAACAACAATAAGTTCATTATTTCAATTTTCTGGACATAAAATTCTATGTAGTCTCTATTCCTGTGACTACCTGGCTTGTAACTTTCCTGTTGCAATGTTTAACAGTTCCTGAAATGTTCTCAACTTCAGGGGTTAGCAACATTTCAACCATTAGTATAACTATTTCCATGCAATAATATATATGCATGTACTTACAAAACATATTCAACCATTGCATTTAGTATACAATTATATCACTCATTATGCATGAGTGAAATTCTCAATTCATTCTTATTCAGTGCACCTTGCATTGAATTACATAATGCTCTCTATCTCAGTCATGTATCTCACCATCCATGAGTTGGAATTCTGGCCAATGTGTTGCCACATTCTCCATACCTTGTCATATTCAACCAGGTCCTGGTCTCATACATGACTAGCTTACTGGCATTTATTCCTACAACCAGTTTTTATCTTTAATTCTTTGTTTATTACCCCATAACCAAATTAACATGACATTCTACTATGTCAATGTGTGCATTCAGAAGCTGAAAATATTTGAATTAATACATGCCTACAGCCTTTACCACATCTAGTGGTATGCATTCAATCATATAATCATGTGATTTTTTAACATATCTCTGGCTGAGGAAATTCTTACCAAAATTTCCTTTCAACAATTATGCAAAAAGAGTGAAAAAAACTCATACCTGCATGGCTGCCATTAAAAATTATACTACATGAATATCTGATAGCAGTAGAATCTTTCATGCTTTTTTTATTAAACTTATAACCAGCATTTCAGCTCTGATGCAGACCTCCGACCCTCGGGCCAAGATCCGCATAGGATCGTTCTAAATTCTCCTCGAGCCGAAGCGGCTCCTTTGATTCCTTGTTGGAACCTCCAATGAATCCGATCCACAGGTCCTTCACGAAAACCCGCCCTACACAACTTGATGTCAGGTGTGAGCCTCACATTTCCATGCTACCATGACCTTACCTTAGCGCAAGCGCCTCTCGCAACTCGTGAGTTTGTGAGTTGAAGACCCTCGACTCCTCTTTCTCCAGACGCCGATACCCGAGATGTGATATGGGTATGGCTCCTCCTTGTTAGTTCCTTCCACACATAACCACCGGATAGGGCTAAGTGCTATCACTACTCACAACTCGTGACTTCGTGAGTTGGAGTGTTGAGCCCTCGTGCTCCTCCTTTGCGAATTCCCAAGACACGAAAGTCAACAATGAGTTGACTCCTTTCTAGGCGACGTGTGTCCAGCACCTGTCACCCACTTCCCCTTTCTTTGGGTGCTTATTGTTATGCCACCTGTCAACCACATGATCCCCACCTAACAGATGTGCCACATGTGCCCTCGACGCTCGGCACTTTGCAACCTTGCAGTAAAAAAGAATTTCTTTCAACCCTCGAACCCCCGATACGTGATACCATGCGAAGGTTCTGATCCAACGGTTCTCCCGTGGCTTAGATCCAACGGTTTGGATCTCCTTCCCTGCTCCTTGCGACTTGGGGCTTCGCAGAACCAAGAATTTGGTCTGCCCTCCGAACTCACGAACCCTGAATTCGCGATTTCTTGAATGAGATCAACGGTTGTCGTTGACCTGGATTTGACGGTCGCTATCCTTTCTGAGCTTCAGAGTATCAAAAGATACTCGGCCTTAATCCCCTTGCTGCTCTGCAAGATCCAACAACTCTCGCAACTTCGGCACTTCCTCCACGAAGTGTCTCCACTGTTTATATGGCTCCTCTCCTTTTCAACCTCCCAGAGGTTAAACTCCATGCACCTTCCTTTGGATCCGATGACTATCGGTTCTTTGCACTAGATCTGACGACCCAGATCTCTTCCTCTCCAGCTGATCTAATGACAGTTATGCTCCCTCCTGAGCTTTAGAACTTATTCCTTCCCCTTGGAATATTTTCCGAAGTTTCAAAGGCCTCGACCTTTGCTTCTCTTGCGAGCTCAATTCCTTTGAATCTCGTCTGTGTTCTAGGAACGTTGTCCCTCCTGAGCTTTGTCGACTGTGAAACCTCGAAGGGTTTCTCGACCTCCTGCTCCTCTTTGTTGTTACTTTGTGCACAACAGAACTGTCCTTCTCGAGCTTCGGAACTTGAACCTCTAAGGGATTCAACCCTTGCCTTCTCCTTCAAATGGAGATTGGTGCCCTCTGGCAACTTATTTCTCAAGCACGCTTTGTTGAGCCTACAGGGTGTTCAGTAACCCTGTGAGTGTCTTCCTGTGACACTTCTCCTATCTCAGAACTTGAAAGAGTTCCTTCTATGCACACTTGCACCAACTCGATTCCCTTCCTGGCAAAGTTCTCCAGAATCCTCAGTGACTCTGTCTTCTCACTGAACTCAAAATAGAGTTCTCCTCAATGCATCTTGTGCATTTTCTTAATGCCCTCTTGGCAAAGTCTCATAGAATTCTCAGAAATTTTGTCTTCCTTATCGACACTTCTCCTTCCTCTGATCTCATAATAGAGTTCTTTTGTGAACTCTATGCACTTTCTCAATGCCCTCCTGGCAGAGCTTCCACAGAACCCTTAGTGATTTTGTTTTCTCGGTGCTTTCCTCTGCACATTCTTACCTCCAAGTATTCCTACCGTCCATTCAGGTTCTCAATGACTTCTTTCCAAATATCTTGGCATCAATTCTTATGGACTTGACTTCCTCCCTAACTTGAAGGATTTCGAATATTTCGAAGGCTTCGATGGTGTTTTCCAAAAGACTTTCTTGTGCCCTCCTGGCACCCTCTACGCTCGTCTCCTAGAGTCTTTCGAACTTAAAACAAGTTCCCTCTATAAGCACTCCTTGCGCTGGATATGCACACTCTACATACAAAAGTTCTACGCTATCTCTTCTGAGCTTAGTTTTCTGAACTGGAAGCATTATGTGTCTCTTCCATTTCTTTGCACTTTGTGGCAATTCAAATCAGTTTTGGCACTCGTCAACCTTCTTCAATACAAATGCGCAGACGACTAGAATTTGTCAGGCCTTCGTTTCTTGACAATTCCTTCATCATTCATAAACAATCCAATTTAAGAAAATGTTTCAATTTCATGAATTTTCCGAGCTCTGCTCAGCTCTGCAATTTTCGGGACTTCGAGTTTCAGGGTTTTGGTCCATGAGGATCCAATAGTTAAATCCTCGACGGTTCTTTTGTCTTCAAAAATTTCAAGATTTCGGCACTTCGGTTTTCGGGTCTTCAATACCCAAGATTTCACGATGCAGTGACTCCAAACTTCTTGTCACTACAATCCCCGAATTTCAAAAATTCTATTTCCTTTACCCTCCGAGTCCATAGAGCACAATTGTCTCCCACTTCCACAGTGGCAAGTGGCACACTCAGGAGGGTCCATGTCACCTATGGTGATTTCGTCGGGTCCCACCACTCTCACTTTTCTTCTCGACCTACTGGCATGTGGTACACATCC
Source organism: Picea engelmannii (assembly GCA_009831015.1). NCBI lineage: Eukaryota > Viridiplantae > Streptophyta > Pinopsida > Pinales > Pinaceae > Picea > Picea engelmannii. Next base: position 57,471 of record ML787593.1, on the reverse strand, counting down.
ATGTGCCCATGTCCCTTCCAAGTGAAATCCAACGGTTAGACCTCTCTCAGATCTACGGCGCATATCCTTTCGGTGTTTCGGGATTTCGAGGTTTCGGGTTTTCAGTAACCGGTAGTTCACGACTTTCGACAACGAGGGATCTTGCCCTTTGGTTTCCTAGATGCTGAAATGCCGACCGGCAGCCGCGTGTCCCTCCGATAGATGGTCCTCAAAATTTTGGGATTTCGCGTACCGCGATTTCCACACTCCTGTGCAACTCCAAAGGTTTTTAAACCTTGTGCACGTTTTTCAGATTTGATGGTCACGAGGGTTCTCCTTTTCCCCAAACAGATCCTATGGCTCCAACACTTCTAGTGTGGAGTCCTCTCTCCCTGTGGCTAGATGCCACCCTGGTTGCGGTTTCATAACACCGCTACACCTCCTGAGCTTGGTAACACGGTCAAGTAACTCTTTGACACTCAGGAGCATTCAAAGGTCCGAAATTGGTCCTCCAGACACAATTTCTCCTCAAACCCTCAGTCCAAAGACCACTCAACTGGCCCATCTAGGCTCAGCGTTGAAACCTTGGCTCTGATACCAAACTGTAGCACTCTTTCATACTGTAACGCTCTGATACCATTCTATAACGCTCCCCCATTCGTCATCCAACCCACTCGTCAAGCAGACGCTACTTTTCATAACAACATCATTTATGCTTAATTAATAACATGCATTTAAAACAGGTTAAACACATTTAAACTCAGAGTCAGCACAAAATTACTATTGACATAAATAATCCATGGAATTAACATTAATTCATATGCACAACAGAATACATGATAAATATAAATACAGAGACATGCAAAACATAATTAAAACATCGTTTGGTACTTATCTTTGAAATGGTGGTAATTCCACCAACCACGTCCAGGCCTTCCACAAACTTCCCAGCCTTAGACCACGCTGCTCATCAAGCTCAGTAGTGGCTCACCCCCAAGCTGGGACTAAGCTCCACCCCAAGGTAAGGAATCCTAGGCTAGGTTGAGGTTACAGGAAAAATAACACGGAATGATTGGAAGGATTCTTCCCAGGATGCCATCTTACGCCCACTAATCCCAGACTCTCATTCCCCACATGCATGTTATGCCCTGGAGTATACACCTTCACAAGCACAGTCCATCGGTGCTACACCTCCCTCTCTGGGTCTCGGCAACAGGCCGGATCAGGAAGTCTCAGATCCCGAAGCTGGTGTTGGACTCTCTTTGGGAGAAAACCACTTCCCAACAAACTCTCTCTGGAAGAATACACGTAAAAGAGGGAGGATTCTCTCCCAAGAACCACTTATGCCCACTGCCCACAGACTCTCCTTCCCCACATGCCTGTCCCACCCCAGGAGTATATGCCTTCTCTGTCACCTAGACATTCCTTCGTTTGTTTACCTCCCTTGCCTTGGGCTTCAGCAACAGGCCAGACCGAAAATCTCTGAGCTCTATGGTAGCTACAAGGTTCCTTCTAGGAGCTCTCTCCTTCCTCTGCCCACTCTCTCACCTGGAGAGAGTCGCTCACAGGCTTAGTAAAACCTACCTCTTCAATAGCAATCGCCTCCCTCACCTGGAGAGAGGTTACACATAGTCTTAGCACGAACTTACATCGGTCAGCAAGCCACGCACAGTCCATCACTGTGTGGCCACAACAACCAACTGGGAAAATAGACACGGGCTTCCCAAACATGCTCAGTAATTAGGAAATAGACTCACGGTTTTGGTTTCAGGATTGCACAAGGTGTACAGAGATTCCACGCACAAGCTCAAACTGTTCAGATAGAGGTTGTACCGACTATCTCAGAAATCAACATAGGCTTTTCGGCTTTCAGGGTTGCACCAGCGTATTCTTGCAGAGGTCAGATGGGACTCACGTTTAGACGGTCGGGTAGAATGGAGGAGTAACCCCCAACACGGCTCGTCTCAGCCATTTTATTTGCATGCACCAGGGTTGACACTTGTCACCCATGCAACTGCATGCATTCCTTCAGCATGCGTTCCTTCCATTTGGAAGTTGCTTGTCCTTCCAAAAAGAACTTAGGATAAAACATATTATTCACATGTCTTTTGGAATAATATTAAAATATTATTCCCTAAGGACTTAAGGCCCTAGGCTCAACACTTAGCCCCTCTTCCCACCTTCCAGCCCCTAATCCCTTGCCCACTCTGTGGAAGCTTAGTCCCCCATCACTCATTCATCGTGGTCGGTCTGCACGCAGCGGTGTTTATATTTTTATTAATAATGTGCATAGATACATGTACAAAATCAGGCTCTTGGCCTTCAACACTTAGGCTCTCTAGCCTAATAATCACATAAGCCCACCATCTTATATTAACTTGGCTCACCRACCTATARAAAACATAATTAMAATTCMTTTCATAAACATGATTTACAAYAGGGCTCGGCCTTGGGGACATTACAAAATTATTCATCTCTACAAGGCGTAATGCTTGGGAAACATCAAATGGAAAATTTGTATCAGTTTTAGGAGACTAACTTCTAGCTTTAATTCTAAACAAATGGTGAGGAATCTCTTCAAACGATTGAAAATCCACTTCACAAATGGGTCGATTTACCTTCACCCCAGATCGTTTTCTCATAAAATGAATACTTTGGGAAAAATCTCATCAGGAAGGAGGCAAGATTTCTCAGATTTGTTGTTACGAACAACTCATGGGAAGCAATTTTGCAGGTCGATTTCCGAGCAATTAGTGAGGAATCCCTTCAAATGGTTGAAAAAACACTTCAGAAACATTCCCATTTACCTTATCCTAAAAATATTTTAAAAGAGGTGAAACTGTTTGGGAGATATGATGCATGTTTTGGGTGGTTTCTATCCATAATTGGCATTTTGCAAATTTTGTAATTGATTCTGTTTCGAATTCTATAGCAGATTCATGATCAAGTTTTGACCGACTCAAGAGGGATTCAAACTTGGTGGAAAATAATGTATAAAACTCTGATTATTCTTCAGTAATAGGGGTTCCATATCTAAAACTTGAGAGGGAAAATTCTATAGGAAGATACTTTCAATGGCACCATTGTAAGAGAGAGATATTTTCTGTAGAATAGGTAGACTTTTGGTCTATGGGAGGAGAGGAATTTTCATTATTGTAAAGTTGTTTCTTGAATGATTTCAGGACTCAGAGGACTGTATAACAATATCTGGAGTTAATAATAATAAGTTTTCATTTCCTTTGCACTATTGTATTTGAATTGTTGGCTTATTACTATTTCTTGATGTTGTAGTTATTTTGGTTTAAATTTTGTTTTCGTTAGTGTATTGACAATCGATATGAGCACTATTGTTCATCTCATTTTTTTTATGTTGGTGAATGATTTGTTTAAATCTATCTTTGCAGGGCTACATAGGATTTGAACCAAGATTGATTATGATTTCATGGAGATTAGTTTGTGATGACTAATAACTATTTATTGATCATTTTCAAACTTGTCTTGATTTCCTTTATATTGGATTAAAATGAACTACTTATTTTGTTCAATATAAATCTCACAATGAATTCATATTACATGATTGTATTTGGGTATATACATGAGTTTTCTTATAACTATTTGTCAGAATTATTTCATTAGGTATTTGCTTGAACAACCTATGAATCCTTGAACTATGTTGATGATTCGTAGGTCCATCTGAACCCCAGTCACAATTACAATCCTTCCCTATTTTTACTAGATACTCTTGCTCTTGATTAGGAGTAAGGATATCCTTCTCTTGGTTAAGATAGGTTTTCTTTTTGTTCACTTGCATTTTAGGATTAATCTGCATTTGCATTTAGATTAAAATTGTTTTCATTCTTTAAGACTCATTTCTTAGGAGCAAGCCTCATTGTGGCTAGATCGAGACCTGATTTCAGTCACCTTAATGGGATCATCTTTTCCAAAGTAACAACATACATGCGATTCATTTCCTTTCAGTTTGTTACTAATAATAATCTACTATCATACACTAATAAGTTGAAGGCCTTGTACATAGACAGTTGTATATGCAAGATAGCTTAGGCTAAAGTAATTTTAGGCTAGTGTTAGGAGAAGGGTAACAAGACCCATTTTAACCAGTTAGAATCACCATTCCAAACATATAAGGGCCTAATTGGGGTCATGACTAGGTGATTTAGCCAATGTTGATTATGGTCATTTTTGGCCATCTGTAATAGCCCCCTAATTACACGAAACATAATTAAGTAATTACAATGAAATAACAATAATAATTTGTTTTATTGTTTTTTGGTAATTATAATACAACAACTATAAAAGTAATGCAACTTAATATGTACATAATCAGTAATAGATAAATGCTCTAGTGCATTTCAATCATCCTGGTAGTTAAACAAAAGTTCAATATAACAATTCAACATTTCAATCATTCCTAACATGTTATGCTACAACATTACTTTATTCACCAGATCATGATTATCAATAACTACCTGCCAATCCTACCCTGCAAGGTTAGGACCTTCAAGACACATAATCAACGCTCAATTCCAGGATTCATCCGATTTATTTTGACCATTTGAGGTCTCAAGACTGGCGATTGTTCTGAGGTACAAGAAGGTATCTATTCCCAAAATAATATTAGTTAAATTTCGAGTCAACATGTAAGGATATTAATCAAGGTTAAATTTCACAAAAACACATCATCCACGTAACAACCACTCTGAAACAATACAATGTAATCCACTAACACAACTATATTATATATACATATGGAATCCATTAAGATGAATAATTTATGGTACGACGAATGCATAAGTAAAACCATAAGGATTGGTGATAATAATAGTAATGACTCTAATAATTCAACATCTAATTATTTTAAATTGAAACGCGTCAATGTGTTTTATCCATATTATTAAAAGAAATATTTCTAAGCAGTCCTCTTAAAAGAGTAAATCTTCTTTTATTAGTTTCAAGATCTACTTAAATTGAATTTTTACCACTATAAAGTAATTATTTATTCACCAACTTGACAATTTCCTTCTCTTAAATACAAACATATAAATTTCTAAAGTGTTTCCCTCCTTGAAAATTACAATCATATAAATATTTACTACTCATCATCTATACAATGTACCACTAGATTTACATAGATAGCCTTTAATAATTCCATAATGAATCATATACTACCATCTAACTGAGGATATACATTACACCAAATAATTTTAACCTTAGAACATTTCTTTATTCACAAAGCATTCTATCCTAAGTGTTTCTTTGAACTAAGTAAATACATTTACCTTCTATAAATGTAAGATGAAAAATTCATTAATACAAGTTATTTTAGATCTTCATAACGGAGTTTTATTTTTTATGTACAACTAGTATAAATCTAGTACTATTTATCTAGTGTATAGATATCATATATTTACAATATGTCGAAAAGGTTTAATAAAATTTCAATATAGATTTTAATCTTAGGCTGGTGTATTCTTGTTTTTTTTTTTTTGTAAGTGAGTGTGAAATCATGTATTACTGAAAGAAGTTATGATACAAAAAAGAAAAGGGGAATCCCTTGATCTGCCAAAAAGGAAACCAGATCATGGATCCCGGAGTTGCTAGGGGAGGGTTAGGCTACCACCATGGGAAACTGACCCAGTCCTCTGGAAACCAGTTTGAAAGACTAAACCTTAACATATTCATAAAAGACATAACCATAAAACAGGGGTAGCTCCTACACTGAATCCAGCTTTGACCAGGGGCTGAACCTGCGCTAGTCCAGGATGATGGGATGTCTTACGTTTCCATCCTTTCTTGCCTCGTTCTCCTTCCTCTGCTCCACCATGCACTTATTTCTGATACAAGTTGGTGTTCCACTTCGGTCTGCTAGAGTGATGTCCATGTGGTGGACATAGCATAGGTAAAGGTGGAATTGGCCTGCCATTCGTTCCATTTTTTCCTTTTGGCTCCTTTGGTCCTCCGCTAGTCTTTTTGCACTGGCCTCCAGGTTGCTGAGGCGACTCAGAATTTCTGTGAGCACCTTCTTGTGGTCCCTGATAGTGTCCCTGTTGGTCTCTTTCCAGTCAGCATTCATCTTTCCTATCAACATTTTTCTTCACCGGGCCTCCTCCACCGTTTTGTGGTAGAGGGTTGTTCTGGGCTGTGTGGCCCCTGGGTCCCTTATCCCATATGCTTCTTGAATTAGTTTCGTCCAGGCTTTTCCCCTACGTGTGGTGTTGATTTCTCTTTCCCACCTATTGATGATCACTTTTCCCTTTGGATTGGCCTACGTGAGAAAGGTACCCTTGGCTTCTTGGGCTGCTTTCTCCATCCTTGTAATCCTCCGGACGCTTGTTGGAGGTTCTTTCCCCTGAGGGCCTCTCTTACTATGGGTTTTCTTAATTCTTACCATCTCGGCTTGTTTGTGGTGGTTTTTGTCTTGGGTTCTTCTCCTGTTCCTATTCGCCCCTTCCTGGTATGTAAGATAGGCTCTGTAATTTCTTCTCACCGGTCTGTGGCTATCCCTGGTGTTTCTTATTTTATGGGGTTTCCCCGGCTACGGGCTTGTCCTGGCAATCATGGGCCACTCATACAGGTGTACCTTCTGGTCCTTTTTTACTGTTTCGAAGTGTGTGCTCTTGGGAGCCCTGTCGTCATCCCTGCGCCAATCCTTTTCCCTGCACGTTGTACGACAATCATTACCACTCCCCGTATCTATACTTGGGTGAGGTTTACCCATACTTGAACATGGAAAACCTTGTTGTCCTTCGTCCTTTTTCACGTACTGATTATCTTTTCTTCTTTCCCATGGACAACCCCTGTACTTCTTCCTTTTGAAAGGATTGTGGTGTCGTACCTCCTCTTGTTGTGTGACCTGGATCTGCATTGTAACTCATGTTTGAGTGGTGGGATATCGGATTCGGCCTGGATCCTACGTGCCCTTCAGTTATTTTTGTGCCTCCATCCTCGATGTGGTAATTCGTACTTCGACTGTAGTCACGGTCTTTTGCCGCTAGTTGGATGCAGTCTATTCGGAACTGACCATTTTGGATGTTACTCCAAATAGTGTCCAATTCTGGTCCTTCCTTGTCGACCCCCTCGTTAGTGATTCTGTTCACCAATCCATTTTTTGACCTCCGTACCCAGCGCAACTCCACTGTGATCCCCATCTGCAAGTGCTCCTGAATTTTTTGCAAGGACTATGCCAGGCACCAGTGCCTCTGAATTTTTCCCACTCTGGTATCATTTTGGAGTCTCCTTACAGTGTTGATAACTAGCATGAAATATCCTTCCACTATGGCATTTGTCATCCCTTCCCGGCTTAGAATCTCAAGGTCAGTCTCCAGGGCTCTGAATTTCACAGCATTGTTGGTTGAGTTCCCCAAACTCCCAGCATACAATCGAATGATATTTCCTTTACTGTCCCTGATTACTCCTCCCATTCATGTTCGTCCTAGGTTACCTTTCGATGCCCCGTCGAAATTCAGCTTGAGGGAGCCTACTGGTGGCGGTTTCCAGTTGCGTTCACCTACTTGGAGTTACAGTGGCCATCTTACCTGATTGGGGTTGCGGCCATCTTTTAGGTTGAAGGCTTCTAGAATTCGGGATTCCCGGTCTATGAGTTGCACTCTTCCTGTCTGGCAATTGCAGCTCTGTACGGTTTCTTTTGTCATGGATATTATTGTTTCCTTGATCTTCCCTTCTGGCCAGCTTTGGTTCCTGAAGATGTGTCAGCTCCTTTCCTTCCATATTTCCCATATGATCATTCCTGGGATGAGGATCCAACAAAGATTCACCTCTTCATTTTTTTTGTAGTTCTCTTTCCAGTTATTGATAGTTGCAGAGATGTTACCTCTGATCCTATTTGACTATCGGAAGATACTTGCTGCCCAATCCCAAATTTTTGTTGTGTAGGTGCATTCATCCAGGAGATGGTTTGTTGTTTCTTCCTTGGCTTGACAGAGGTGACATCTAGAAGGACCTATGAATCCTCTTTTCCTTAGGTTTTCCCAAGTTAGAATTCGGTTGTGGAGTATTAACCATTGGAAAATTTTTATTTTTGGCCAGTGGGGGCTGTTCCAAAGCTTATCCCAATGTTGCGTCAGGTCTTCTTGGTCCTGGTCTGCGATATAGTGTCAAACTTATTTTAGATTGAATTCCCCATTGTCTTTTTTCCCCCATCTCAGTTGGTCATTTCCTTCTGTGACTGCAATTTTTTGTCTCCCCAATTCCTCCTCCACCTCTTTTACTATTGTTGTGGTTTGGTCTCTATTCTGAGGGGTGAGAGTGTTCCAGATTCTCCATTTGTTGCAATCTGTTTATTGTTTCCAGTAACGGTAGACTCTAGTTTTACCTTGCATGATCAGATCCTGTTGGAGTTCCTCCCTGTCTGGTTTCTCCATTCTAGGTTCTTATTTCCAGACATCCTCCCATAATCTGGTTTTTCTGCCATTCCTTACTTCCCAAAAGTTGTGTGTCTGAATCTAGGCTTTGTTGCACGAGGCTAGGTTCTAGATGGTTGAACCTTCCCTAGTGCCTCTGAAACAGATTTTGTCTTGGTCGCGTATGTCCGAGGCATACTTTTCCTTCCACAAGTTTACCCATGGTGTATTAGTTTCTTTGACCCAACACCACCATAGTTTCGCCCCGTAGGCGTCATTGGTCACTTGCGGGTCTTGTAGCCCCAGACCTCCTTTGATTTTTGGTTTACAAACCTTCTCCCAATCCACCAGTGCCCACTTTTTCCTTGTTTACGCTCCTCACCATAGGAAGTCCCTTTGGATGGTTCTTATTTTTGTATTATCCCCTTAGGGGTTGGGAAAATGGACATTATAAAGGTTGGAATTGCTTGCAAAACAGACTTGGTCAGAATAAGTCTTATGGCTATGTTGAGGGATCTATACGTCCAATTTTTCACCCACTCCTGTAATTTGTTGATTATTCATTCCCAAGTTGACATTTTGTAAGCTTTGTCTGTTAAGGGAATGCCCAAGTACTTAGTTGGGGGTTCTTTGCATTCAAAGCCCAAAATGTTGGCCAATTTATTTGGATTGTGGGGTTGGTATTGAAGAAGAAGATCATACATTTGGAATGATTGATCTCTGCCGCCGAGGCTTCCCCAAACTCTTCTAGGATTCGTTTGTATGATTTTTCTTCCTTGACCATGGGTATGCCATGAAGTAAGGTGTCATCCACGAACTGTTGGTGTGTGGAGGTAGGGAAATTTTCAAAAGGTTTGATACATGTTATTTCCCCTGTTGCAGTTGTGTTTTTTATGCTTCGACTGAGACCTTCCATCATCAGAATGAAAAGGAAGGGGAACAACGGGTCTCCTTGTCTGATGCCTCTCATGGGCCATAAAGGTTTGGCAGGGGCTCCATTTACTAGTAGTGAGTATCTTGTTGTGGATACTAGGATGACTATCCAGCTGATCCAGTGTTGGGTGAAACCAAAAGCTTCCAAAGTCTTGACCATATAGTGCCAGCTATTTTTGTCATAAGCCTTTGCTAGGTCCAGTTGTATTATCATTCCACCTCTCTTCTGAAGCTTTAGGGTGTGGATAAGCTCATGGGCATGGATGATATTGTCCATTATTTGTCCTCCTTCCATGAAGCCTCCATGTTCTTGTGAGACCAATGTGGGTAGGAGGGGTTTCAATCTATTTGCTATAACTTTGGAGATTATCTTATAAATCACATTGCATGGTGTTATAGGTCTGTGTCGATCAAGGGTTTTGGCTTCATTTTCTTTGGGGATTAGTGTAATCATTGTCGCATTTAGCTCTTTTAGAATGGAGGTTGACAGTCTAGAGTCTTCCACTACCCTATAAACATCATGTTTGACAAATTCATAGCAGGCTTTGAAAAACTCCACTGTGAAGCCATCTGGACTTGGCACTTTCCCATTGGGCATTTCCTGGAGTACTTGGTCAATTTCCTCCTCCACAATGGGTTTGTTCAGGTTGTTGTTTTGTTCCTCGGTGACCAGGTGGGGGATATGCTAGATTATCCTTTGTATTGCCTCCATCCTGTCTTGGTTGGGTTCCTGGGCTATCCCATGGAAGTGGTTTACCAGAGTAGTTTTGATCTCCTTATGTGACTCTTGCTCTATTCCATCCTGGTCCTTAATCTTCAGGATTTTGTTATGGGCTCTTCTGGCCATGGTTGTTCTATGAAAAAACTTGGTGTTCCGTTCTCCTTCCTTTATCCATCTGATACGGGACTTTTGTCGCCAAAGTGTTTCTTCCCGCTGGAATCGAGCTTCCCATTCCTGGGTCATCTAGATCTCTTCCTTTTTCCATTCCTCCGTATAGCCCTCTGAAATGCAGTTTTCCTGGAGTTTTTTCATATTTTCTTCTATGTTATTTTTCTCTTGGTTTATATTCCCAAAAGTGACCTTGTTCCACTTCTTGAGACTATATTTTATATACTTTAGTTTCTTATAGAGTTTGAACATCCGTGTCCCTTGCTCTGGTTTCTCCTCCCACCACCACTGTTTGATTCTTTCCTTGAAAGTCGAGTGTTCAATCCAGAATTTCTCAAATCTGAAGGGTCTGTTCTTTGGAGTGGTTTAGAAGACTGCTTCCAGTTGCAGTGGCCAATGATCATATCCCCCCTGAGGGAGGATGTTGCAATCTAAGGTTATCCCCTGCATAATGATTGACTCTGATACTAGGAATCTGTCGAGTCTTTTTGCGACCTGATATTGGTTCATTCGTTTATTGTTCCAGGTGAAATGCCCATTATTAGTTTTGAGGTCTACCATCTCCATTGTGTCTATGAACTTTGAGAATTCTTCTGCATCCCTATCCAATCTTCTTGTACCTCCTTTTTTCTACGCAAGTGACGTGATGATGTTGAAGTCCCCTGCCAGAATCCATTGGAGGTTGTTGGATCAGGTTTTAAGATCTTCTAAGTCTCGTATCATTCCTCTCTTTTCCTCTAACACCTGGGGGCCCATACACATTAGTGCATAGAATCACCTATGTGTTACCAATGATTTGCATGTGAACTGTAAGGGTGTGTCTGGTCGCTTCGGCTATTATTAGGCTCAGTACTTGTGTGTAATGTCCCCACTTTAGGACATCATCATAGTGTAGAGATTTATGATGACCAGAGTAGCCAGATGGATGTTATAGCGAGAACAGGGGTATTTGAGAGGCATTGTGGGGTCCAGCTTGTATCGATGATCATATTCCATCATTATGAGCCATTCCGCACAGGTTGGCCTCTTCTCATTCATTCATGTATGTTTATCAGTTTGATATCTGGCTTTAGCTAGTGAGCCCATCTCTTGGGGGTTTTGACTTAACAAACCCTAGAGGACGATTATGTGGTGAAAGATTCCACCTAGCTTGTCCCAAGATTGGTCTCGGAGATGCAATAGTCTCCCACAACATTCTAGTCAGATCTACATCAATGCATGAGGTTCTACACAGGCACAGGCACAGGAAGAGGAGGAGGGCGAACCATTGGGGGTTTCCAGCAAGGGGGGTGCACCATCTTTGGAGAGAGATTCGTTGTAGGAGATTGGCAGGGTCGTTAAGGATTCTATCACTTGGGTTTTCATTACAGGGCCTTGGACATCATATCTAGTGCTTTCTGAGATAGTTTATGGCTCAGATTATTTCTTGAGCAGTGGGGCGAATTGAAGAGGAGGGCATTTTTGAGATCCAGATCTAGTCTGTTTGGAGGGGTTACACTTCAGATCTGACCCTGAGACTTCACCTATTGACTTGCAGTGTCCTGATCTATATTTCTGGAGAGTTTCAGAGCATTTGGAGGCCTCCTTCAGTAGGGCCAAATTATCTAGGGCTTCAGTCATCCAGTGGGGTGCACCATTCAGTGGGGGATTTCAGATCTACAGAGATTGAGAGGGATCTTGGAGATT
>ML787592.1:1156351-1191702 GCA_009831015.1 Picea engelmannii | reverse complement strand
AAATCACATCCCACCACCATATCTCTATGGCCCCCACAAGATCTGCCACATCCATCCATTGGCCTCTCCTTGTCTCACTTCCACACCTAGTATGCCAAATCACCCCTGCCTAGTCACCACTCACCCGTCGCTTCCCGTCAGGTTCCCCAGTCTTCGCATCTGCCTCCTAGTATTACCATGAATTTGTTTAGCAGATCTAGGTGGCAGCATGAGAAGGACTCCATGTCCCAAAGGTACAGAGTTGACAGGGGTCATTTCTTATCCCAAGGAAGCAGTTATTGAAGTGGTTGGTGGTGCGTGGACATCGTTTCCACCATAAATGGAAAGCCTAGGAGAGGACTGTCATCTTGTCAACTCCTTGCGGGCCTGTTCTAGAACACAGTGGCATCTGACTGAAGTGCACGATTTTCCAAAGACTGCATGCGTAGTCTGCCAGTAAGCATGCTAACGTAATGCCTTCAATGCAGTAACTCGAAGTTGTTGTTGGGTTTTGCTCCGAGTATATGTAGACATTTTTTCCATTTTGTTGGTATCGTTGGTAGAGCTAAGCTCCCTATTGTAAAGTTTTGATGAAGCACTGGATTTCCCTGGTTATGTATCTATATGTGAAACTTATTGTTTAATGACAGTCAATTTTCTTACTTCCATCTGGTTTCCATCTAATATTGAAAGAGTTCATGATTGACTGAGTCACATGAATCATTGTGAAAGTGTTATATAAATGTTTTATGGTAACGTTGTTATGATTTATTTTAATGTTTTTGTGATTTAAATATAGGAAGTTCTTGTGTTTAAATTCTTACTCTTCAGGTTGTTGGAAGCTTGATGCCTACAACAGACCTTTGCGCTTTCTCACATAAGTCTTCCTCCTACTCACCCTTATTATAACTCACTATATGAAGTTAAATTAATACCTCATCTGTTCATGCATATCCTTAGTCCAGGATTCTGACTTAAAATGATATTGTACCAAGTTTACTTCCATTCGATCACCATATTTATAAACAAATCGTGACATAAACTGATGGGTATCAGACTTACTGTTGTTGCAATCCAGGAGTGACTTCTGACATGAACAGGTGCTTCCATCCAGTTGGTTATGGAACACTCAGGGAGTTGGTACTCTCAACAAGTTGCAGCTTGTAAAACAGAGGTGGTAGCCTCACACTGAGTTGTTGCTGATAAGAATGATAATGTACATAAAATAAAGATTACTTATCATATCAAGAAGAATAGTTTTTCCCGTTTATGGGTTTCCTAAGGAAATATCTGTCTCTGTATATTTCATGTGTGTGATTTATGTTGAATATTCTATTGCTTACTTCCCTGCATTATTGTGATCGTCATTGAGTGTTTTGTAAAGAGTTTAAAATGGGCATAATTGTTTAAGCATAGTAACAACTGATTCACCTCCCCTCTCAGTTGTCCAACAATTGGTATCAAACCTGGTTCCTTTAATATAAGGGTAGATCCTAGAGCTTAAACATGATTATATGAAGAAACTTCAACCAATAATGCCCCTCTGTTCAATGGAACAAACATTACCTTCTGGAAAGTTAGGATGAGAGCCTACATAATGGATTTAGGTGCAGATGTCTGGGATGTGGTAGAGATTGGTTATGTAAAGACGATTGTACTATCTAATAAGGATGACAATCTAGAATTCATCTTCAAATCTAAGGCTATGAATGCTATTCTGAGTGGGATTGCAGAAGCATCATTTGTAAAAGTTATGCACTTAGAAACTACCAAAGAAATGTGGGACAAACTCATTAGCATTTATGAAGGTAATGAGAAGGTAAAGGATGCCAAGCTTCAAACCTATAGAGTACAGTTTGGAAAATTAAAGATGAAAGAGGATGAAACTGTTGGGAAGTACTTTCTGAGATTTGAAGAACTAGTAAATGCAATGAAACCACTTGGTGAAAAAATTGAGGAAGCCTCTTTAGTTCAGAAAATTCTGAGATCTCTGCCAGATAGGTTCAACCCAAAAGTTTCTGCTATAGAAGAACTTAATGATCTAAAAGATTTGGCTTTTGATCAACTTCTAGGAACGTTGAATGCATATGAAATGAAGATAGTTAAAGATAAACCCACCTCTATAGAAGCATCATTTAAAGAATATAAGAATGAGGATTCTAAGACTGATGGAATTGAAGCAAAATTTGTGACAAGATTAAAGAAAGGATCAGGCAAGTACCAAGGCAAATTGCCCTTCAAATGTTTCAACTATGGAAATATAGGTCACTTTGGATCTAAGTGTCCACACAAGAAACATGATTAGAATTATGAAGGTGAAAAGAAGTACAAATACAAGAGATTTGGTAAAAATAAGAATTTATGTGTAAACAATGATGACTCTTCAGAAGACACAGATAATGACTCTTCCTGTGAAGATAATATTAATGAATTTATGCTTATGGACAAAGAGGATTATGATAATAAAAGCATAGGAATTGATGTTGACGAGGAAGAATCTGTGGTTGACTTGGAAAGAGAATTGATCAGTTCTCTAGAGGAAATTTCTAGACTAAGATCTAAGAAGAAAAAGAAAAAGAAATTTCTAATACATTTCGAGAAAGACAATAAAGAACATGATGAAGACTTTTCCCTGCTAAAAGTGGAATTAGAAGAGGCAAAGAAAATAGAAGACATTATGAAACAACAGTTATCAGAAAAGAAGGCAATATGTGAAGCCTTGGAAGAAGAGGTAGTAAAAACCATATCAAAAGATGGAGAAACAAATTCCAAGAAGAAGGCCATCCTTCAGGTACCAAAATTTCTTCCATGGTTACTATTTTTACTGTTCTAATTTTGATCATAAGATTCCAAATTTTCAAATTAAGTTTAGATACATGCAACTAAGGAGGTTAAGAAATAAATAGTCTTTACAACATAGAACTAAGCAGCTAATGAATAGACATTGTAGCACCAATCACTTTGACCTACTGAACAATAAGCTCGAATGTTATAGCTGTCATAACTTCGATCACAAAGCTGCAAACTTCCATCTAAAAAAATAGAAGGTAGATCCAAGGGTAAATCCTTTAGCTAGAAATGCCAGCACATGGAAAAAGAAAGATAGTGAAAAATGTGGTCTAGTACTTTCATCTCAAAAACAAAAGGACCCCTGGTATATAGACAGTGGATGTTCCAAGCACATGACTGGAGACAAGGATAAGTTTATGTCTATAAGTAAAATAAAAACAGGAAATGTAACCTTTGGAAATGATGAACCAGGTAAAATCAACGGTAAAGGGATGGTGAGTTTGAGTAATGCTAAAGGAAAATCCTAGGATGTTCTTCTTATAGATGGGCTGAAACATAATTTTCTCAGTGTAAGTCAAATGTGTGATAGAGGATGTGAAGTAGTGTTCACTTCCAAGGATTGTAAGATAAAGTCTATAAACTCAGGACAAGTGGTGGCTAAAGGCATAAGGACAAAAAATAATGTATATGTTTTGAAAGAAGATAAAGAAGAATGTCATGTAAGAAAACATGATGAAAGTTGGTTATGTCATAGGAGACTTGGACATATAAAATTTGACCACTTAATCAAGCTCAAAAATCTTGAGGCAGTAAAATATCTTCCAAGAATATCAAAGACACAAGACTCTGTGTGTAAACCCTGCCAAGTAGGAAAGCTAACCAGGACACAATTTAAATCCAAGATCTATACTTCAACAGAGAAAACAATCCAATTAGTTCATAAGTATTTATGTGGACCATCAATATAGGAAGACAAAGGGAAGGAAAACTACTTTATGATGATCATTGATGATTACTCCAGACTTAATTGGTTGCTTTTCTCAAAGAAAAAGTTGAATCATTTGAGAAATTTAAAATATTTAAGGCTTTAACTGAGAATCAAACAGGAAAGAGATTAAAGGAAGTAAGATCAAATAGAGGAGGAGAATTTATTTCAAGTGATTTCAAGGAATTTTGTGATAAACATGGGATCAAGAGAGAAAACAAAATCCCAAGAACTCCACAACAAAATGGAGTAGTTGAGAGGAAAAACAGAATAGTGCAACAACTGGCCAGGTCAATGATGAATGAGAAGAACATTGGTCAAAATTACTTGGTTGAAGCAATACACACAAAAGTCCATATTCTTAACAAAGCCCACCTTAGAGCACATAGTGACAATACACCTTATGAAATGTGGTATGGAAGACTTGCTTCAATCAAACACCTCAAAGTCTTTGGGAGTAAGTGCTACATAAAGAATAATAATGAAAACCTTGTCAAGTATGATGATAGGGTTGATGAAGGCATATTCTTAGGATATGATACCAATAGTAAAGGATATAGATGCTTTAATAAAATATTGCATAAATTAGTTGATTGAATTGATTTAAAGGTTGATGAAGGCGTCCCAGTAAGAGAGGTGAGCAATATTGATTCTACTACAAAGGACACAACTGAAACTGAAGATGAACATGTCCAAGAATCAGATGGAGAAGAGACACCCCGACAAGAAGAGTCAGGACATCAATCAACATCAAATCCTTCCTCCATAATTACTCAAAAGTTTCATCCTGAAAGTTAGATAATTGGTGAGAAAGACAAAGGTGTACAAACTAGGAGAAGGATAATAAAAGACACAAAGAAATCACATATATCCCTCATATCTATGTTGGAACCCAAGAACTTTATGAAGCCAGTAAAGACGTAAATTGTTTAAAATAAATGGATGAGGAACTGGACCAGATTGAAAAGAATGACACTTGGGAACTCGTTCCTAGGACAACAAATAAAAATGTAATAGGATCAAAATGGGTCTACAAAAATAAGATGAATGAGCAAGGAAATATTGTAAGAAATAAGTCTATATTGGTCTGCAAAGGATAAGCTCAAATAGAAGGACAGTATTTTGATGAAACATTTGCGCCCATAGCAAGATTAGAAGCTATCATAATGTTTCTTGCCTATGCTTGTCATAAACAGTTTAAAGTCTATCAAATGGATGTCAAGTCAGCGTTTATAAATGGATATCTAAAAGAAGAAGTCTATATGGAACAACCAGAGGGTTTCTAACTATCAGATAACCCTGACTTTGTCTGCAAGATGAAGAAATCCTTATATGGGTTGAAACAATCTCCTCGTGCCTGGTATTACAGACTCGATAAGTATCTTCAAGACAAAGGGTTCAAGAGAGGAACAATTGACAACAATCTATTTATCAAAATAGAGGGTAATGATTTGCTCATTGTGTTGGTCTATGTAGATGACATCATATTTGGAAGAAATAATGCTTCATTAGTACAATGGTTTGATTCTGCCATGCAGTCTGAATTTGAAATGTCTATGATAGGGGAGCTGTCATTTTTTCTTGGTCTATATATTACTCATAGGTCTGATGGATTATTTATTTCTTAGGAGAAATATCTAAGAGATATGTTGAAAAGGTTTCAAATGGAAGATTCCACACCTATGAGCACACCTATGGTCACTAGATGCAAGTTAAGCAAGGATGGTGACTCACCTAATGTTGATCAGAGTTCATATAGGTATATGATAGGAAACCTATTGTACATCACAACATATGTCTAGACATAATGCATGTTTTTGGAATGGTAGGAAGGTATCAGGTTGCACCTAAACAAAGTCATTTTTCAGCTGTCAAAAGAATATTCAGATAATTGAAAGGAACAATGGACTATGGCATATGGTATCCTAGGAATCAGAATTGTCAACTATCGGTCTATTTAGATGTTGATTGGGATAACTGTGTGGATGAAAGGAAAAGCACGAGTGGAGGTGCATTCTTCTTAGGAGATTCCCTTCTATCATGGTTGAGAAAGAAGCAAGGTTCCATTTCCTTATTGACTACAAAAGATGAGTACATTTCACCTGCCACTTGTTGTACCCAACTATTATGGATGATTCAGACACTTACAAACTTGGAGGTAAAATATACAACATTGATCCCAATTCATTGTGATAATACTAGTGCAATCAGTGTGTCAAAGAATCCTATATTTCGCTCCAAGACCAAGCATATACCCATAAAGTATCACTTCTTGAGGGAATAGGTGACCAACACTGTTGTTTATTTGCATTATATTCCATCCAAAGGTCAAATTGCTTATATCTTCACTAAACCGCTTGCAAAATCTCAGTTTGAGTTTTTACGCCATAAGTTGGGTGTGACCCCATTATCAACCTAAGAGAGTCCATCATGTCAGGGGGAGTATGTGTTGGTTGAATATCTGATACCTCCGAAAAATACTCCAACAACTCAGGGGGAGTATGTTTTCTTTGAAATTGATGTCAAAGGGGGATAAAAGGTGATGCTACAGTTGGAGGTCTAAGCATAATAGTGCAACCTTTTAGGGTTGCCATCAAAGCAAAAGGGGGATATTATTGGCATGTTTATAGGTAGAGTGTGCTTGTCATTTATGGAAAGAAAAACAATGACGATGGCATGTCTATAGGAAATAACAGTAGAAACGATGGCATGATTACTGACAGAGTGTGTAATCAAATCTCAGGAGGAATAACATAGAGTTTCACATAGAGTGCAAGTGTGCACCAGGGAAGAGGTTAATTCCATTACAAAATCTTAGGAGAGATAGTGTTCTCAGAAACACATACGAGACCCAAAGTCATCAGGACTCGTAGAACCTTTGACACTTAGAAATTCTTCCAAGTCGGGAGGATGTGTAAGCCGAGGAGGAGGAACGACAGTGGTCGTTGGATCACCAATCCCAAATACCTGATGTCTATTATATTAGAGTCCAGTGACCAGAGGAAGTGCATAGGAGAAGTACATATCTGATCCGGTGTTCTGAGTGTTGAGGACCAACAGTCGTCGGATCCAAAAAAATGCGAAGAGGATAATGGCTGAGAGCCATCCTCGAACTCTGCAAAATGTAAAGTCACGATGAGATCTGAGCCGTTGGATCCAGAGGACACATGGTGAGAGATCAACATTTCACTGACTAAATATTCAAAGGTAAGAGTTGTAGGAACTCGCGATGTCCCAGTTCGTGAGTTGATCTAGGCCATTAGATCATGGGGAGTTGTGAGCCATTGATCTAAGGCTCGCAAATATCAGGAAGGAAGGAGGAAAATACTCAAGGAACTGGGAGCCACATCAATCGTAGTCGTTCATCTAGAAAGGACATGTGGCAGTCGATAAAGCAGTTTCAAAAAATCAAAAGTTGGAAGAAGGGAGGTGAGTAGTCCTCCAACTTCACTAAATGAGAAGTCCCGATATGATCTGATCCGTCGGATCACCGAAGATCATGGGTCATTGATTTGGAGCAGGTTTCAAAATATTGGAAGTCGGGAGAAGGGAGGTGATTATTCCTCCAACTTTGCGAAATGCGAAGTTTTGATAAGATTTGGACTGTTAGATCACAGAGGGATGTGGGTCGTCGATATGACACAGAGCACTGAATCGAGAATCAGGAGTTGGAAGAGTCAGGTTTGTATCATGTTCAAACATCTGACACACGAGGTTGCAATTTGATCACAACCGTCGATCAAAGGGAGAGCGTGGACCATTAATCAGGCACGACAAAGTTCACAAGTTCACGAAACACGAAGCACCCTTTTGCTTGGCCCTTGGTCATAGCCAATGTCACATCAGTGGAAAGTTAAGGGAGGAGATAGCATGTCGCTAGGATCCACTTCAGAGATCGTCGAGATAGAGAAGCACCCATTTTATTAGCGAGTGGCAATAGCCAATGGTCACATAAGCAAAGGTTAAGGGAGGAGCTATCAGATAGCAAGGCTCCACATCGAATATCGTGAGTTGGGAGAATCAAGGAATATCCCAGCTGAATATCCGATGTCTGATATCATGAAGCACCTTTTGGTTAGGCCTATGGTCATAGCTTGTGGTCACATGATAGGAAGGGGCTTGTATAGAAAAGCGAGCGCCCGCTGTGTACTTTTCGAATAAAGGGAAAAGGCGCCAAAGGCATGAGCACACAGAGGTTCTCTGGGTAACTCCCAGAAATGGAGTGATTGTATCTACCAGAGAATTCATTGAGCTTGAGTGTGATCGCCAGAGGAGCTAAAGAGTCTCAAGGTAACTTCCAATGAAGTGAAGATTCATCATTTAGACAATTGACATATGGAAATGTGTCGAAAAATGTAACTTCCAAAGAAACTGAAGAATCTAAGGATAATGACCACTGATGAAGAACAAACTCAAGATGATCGCCAAAGAGGACGAAGAGTTGAGTGTATTCCCTGGTAGAGGAATTGGCATGATAAATATGTGCAAAACTGAGAATATATGGTTGCTTATATGGAGAGTTATTCATGCAGGTAGAAGCATGATGTGTGCAAGAGTTGAAATGCACAAAAGAGGCGTAGCGCATTGAATGGAAATAATACAAAAAACATAAATTGCATAAGAAAGAGATAGAGAAGAAATGCTTATCTGAGAGAGGAAGAGAAAGATGAGGTGTGCATTCAGAGACAGAGAAGAAGAACAAAAATATCAAGGAGATGTGAGAAGGAAGACACTGATGCAGGCAGAGCATAGTAGTGCAACAGAAGAATGATGAGTTTGGTAAGCCTTTTGACAAACACTGTATCACTGTAATAAGTTTCAGGAAAAAATATGTTATATTCAGGGTGGTAGGGAGGATAGTTTCAAGTGGGTGCTTGAACACAGGGAGTTGTAGCTTCCATCTAGTTGCAGCCAGAAAAACCAGGGTGGAAGGGTGGTGAAAGGGAGAACTATTGTTCTATGTTATGCAAGTTGGTGCCTGTGGGACTAGAAGTTGGTGCTTCCATCCAATTGGTGATGGAATGGAACACTCATGGAGTTGATGCTTCCTTCTAGTGGGTTCTAAAGAAACCAGAGAGTTGGTGCTATGAGAAGGTTGCAGCTTGTAAAACAGAGGTGGTAGCCTCACAATGAGTTGGTTTTCATAAGAATGATAATGTACAGAAAATAAAGATTACTTATCATATCAAGAAGAAGAGGTTTTTCCCTTTATGGGTTTCCTCAAGAAATATCTGTCTCTGTATATTTCCTGTGTGTGATTGATGTTGAATATTCTATTTCTTACTTCCCTGCATTATTGTGATCGTCATTGAGTGTTCTGTAAAGAGTTTAAAATGGGAATAATTGTTTAATAACAATAACAACTTATTCACCCCATCCTCTCACTTTTCCAACAAGAGATGCGTGATTGTAGGTTGGAAACAAGGATTTTCCCTGAGGTTCATATATTTCTTGCAGCCATGGAAGAGCATGCAAAAGGATTACAACTATATGAGATCCTTGCGTTAAATAGAAAAGGTGTGGCGAAAGGATTGGAAAAACTTCCAGTAGTACGATATTTTGATGTCTTCCCAGAGGAGTTACCAGGGTTGTCGCCTGAGAGGGAATTGGAATTTATCATTGAACTAAAAGCAGGAACTGAACCGATATCAAGAATGCCTTATAAAATGTCGACCCCAGAGTTACAGGAGTTGAAAATGCAACTAAAGGAGTTTCTGGACCTAGGACTTATACATCCAAGTGTGTCATTGTGGGGTGCGCCGGTTATTTTTGTATGGAACAAGGATGGGTCATGGAGACTCTGCATTGACTACCATCAATTGAACAAGGCAACGATCAAGAACCAACATCTGTGGCCAAGGATTGATGATGTGCTTGATCAGATGAAAGGCGCGATGATTTTTTCAAAGATCGACTTGAGATCAGGGTATCACCAGTTACTGATCAAAGAGGACGACCTCCCTAAGACTGCCTTTAAGACGAGGTTTGGAAATTACGAGTTTATTATTTTACCATTTGGACTGACAAACTCCCCTAGGGTATTTATGAGCTTGATGAATGGGGTATTTGGAAAATACTTGGACAACTTCGTCCAAGTATTGATTGATGACATTTTGATATATTCTCGGATGAAGGAGGAGCATGACAAGAACTTGTGCTTGGTACTACAATGTCTACAAGAGAAAAAATTGTTTGGGAAACTTTCTAAATGCTCATTTTATCAATGGAAGATTCATTACTTAGGGAATCCCATCTCAAGCGAAGGTATAGTTGTGGATCTAGCAAAGTTTGAGGCTATTATGGAATGTCCTGAACTGATGAATGTCCCAGAAGCACGTAGCTTCATGGGTTTAGCGGGATACTATCGACGGTTCATCGAGGATTTTTCGAAGATATTAAATCCGATTATGAAATTGATGAATAAGAACAAGACATTTGTTTGGACTGAGAAATGCGCAGAAGAATTTCAAAGGCACAAGGAGTTGTTGACGACAATACCTATACTAAGGGTCCCTGACATGGACGCGAAATTCTTGGTATGCACTGATGCATCCAAATAAGGCTTAGGCAGAGTCTTGATGGAAGATGGTTGAGTGATTGCTTACATCTCGAGAAAGTTGAGAAGGCATGAGGAGAACTATGTGACACACTATTTGGAGTTGGTATCCATTGTTTATGCCTTGAGATTTTGGAGACACTACCTTATTGGACTAAAATTTGAACTAAAAATAGACCATTGTGGTCTACAACACATATTTACACAAAGCGACTTGAACACGTGACAAGGACATTGGTTGGAATTTCTTAGCGAGTGTGATTTCGAGATTACTTACATAAAAGGAACCATGAACAGAGTGGCTAATGCATTAAGTCGGAGACCAAAAATATTTTCGGTGATGCCTCTTCAGATGAATCTACGTGAAATGATTCTAAATTTATAGTGCAACAATGACTGGTAAAAAGAGGTAAAGGATTTTATCGGAAAAAACACAATGATGGTACCAAAATTTGAGGGATTTACTGTGAACAACGACATATTATTGAGATTTAAAAGATGAATTTAAGTACCACCCAACGATGAGATGAGAATTTTGATCCTAAACGAGGCTCATAGGCCAGTGTACATGGATCCTCCTGGAATCACGAGGATGAGGGCAGACCTTAAACCCTTATTCTTATGGAAAGGAATGAAGGAAAACATAGTCAACTATGTGGCAAGATGTTTAGAATGTTAGTAGGTGAAGGTTGAACTGTAACATCCCTGACCACCAACAGGTCGGGAAATGCTACCTACACAACCTTAACTTCGCCTTTAAATCTCTGATGTCATATTGTAACATCCCCAACCATCAACAAGCCTGGGTAATGCCACTACTCAGCTCTCACTTAGTTGTGATACCAAACTGTAGCATCCCCGACCCTCCACAGAGACCGGGCAATGCCACCATTGTGAAATATTCACATATAAATACAATATGCATTAAATAAAATTAACACATTTTAACATAGAGTTATTGTTACCATTCAAATTTAAATAGAAATAACAACAATTCATACATGCAACAGAACACATGATAACATTCCATCATTATGCATAACATAAAAATAAGTAGATAAATTATACTTATCTTTCAACTGGAATAACACCACTAAATTCGTACAGACCTTCCATGAACCTCCTAGACATAGACTGCGTTACTTATCACTCTCAGCAGTAGGTCACCCCCGAGCTGGGACTAAGCTCCACTGGGAAAGGGAATCCTAGGCTAGGCAAGGTCAACATGAATACACATAGTTTATGAGGATGGATTCTCTCCCAGGAGCCACTTATGCCCACTCCTCATAAACTCTCATTCCCCACATGCTTGTCCCACCCCAGGAGTATACACCTTCACTGTCACTAGGACAGTCCTTCGGCTGCTAAACCTCCCTTGCCTTAGGCTTCAGAAACATGCCAGACCAAAATTCTCTTAGCTTAGTGTCAGTTACAAGACCCCTTCCAAGAGTTCTCACTTCCTTTTCGCACCCTCTCAACTGGAGAGAGTGTTGTACACAAGCCTGCCAACATACTTCTTTAGCTCTGTTCCATCACAAGGAGGACAAATGTAAGGCTCAGCAAGGAACAAATGATGGTATCCAATCACACTCATCCAAGGGACTGCATGGCCAAAATAGCCCACAGTTATAACAAAAACAACATAGACAATTACGGTATGCTTAGGTTTCACATAAGACAACAACCCAAACATTTAAGCACAAACTCAGATTTGCAGTGTGGATAAATTGGGTTCACAGGACACACAAGAGACATGACTCAGTGCACAGGTTTTCCACTAGTTTTCAGGGTGTGTGACAAGGAATCAATGCAGAGGTCGAACACAGACTCAAACAGTTCAGATGAAGGATGTGTCGGCTTCTCAAGAAAACATCACGGTTTTCTAGTTTTAGAGCTGCATGAGGGTATGCGAAGATTAGATGCCCACCACACACAGTTCAGACAACGGACAAAAGAATGAAGGGAGAACCCCCATCACGGCTCAATTCTTGGGTTAAATTGCATGTGCCTGGGAAGACACATGTCACCCATGAAGCTGCATGCGCTCCATCAAGTATGTGTTCCCTTTTCCAGGAACTTAGGATAAAAATATACCTTTCACACCACTTTGGAATAATAATAAATTATTATTCAAGGACTTAAGCCCTCAAGCTTATCCCCTCTTCCAACCTTTCAGCCCCCTCTCCCTTACCCATTCTATGGAAGCTTAGTCCCCCATCACTCTTTCTCCATGTTCGGTCGACATGCAACAATGTTTAAATATTATATTAATGATCTGCATTATTACATATACAAAATCAGGCTTATGGATTTTAACATCTAGGCTCTCTGGCGTAATCACCAAGTAAGTCTCATAGATTATTATAACTTGAATCACCAATCTACAAAACATTTTTACAATTTATAAATACAACCGGGGCTTGTCCTTGGGGATATTATAATCCCCTCCCCTTATTTTTGCACTATCCTCAGTGAAACTTTCACACAACATCAACAAGATTTCCAAAATATTCAAAAAATGATGTGGATATTCTGCCCACATAGCATCCTCATGCTCCCATGTCATGTCCTCAGGACCGTACTAGGTCCACTGGACCTTTACAAGCCCTATGGCTCAATTCCGGAGCTTCTTTCTTTTTCGGTCCAATATGCGCACCGGATGCACTTGCAAGACACCTTCTTGCTCCACCTGAATCATATTCCAATCGATTGCATGATTAGCATCAGGTATATATATTTCTTAAGCAATGAAATATGAAACACATTATGTACAGTCATGGATGCAGGAAATGCAAGCGTATATGAAATATATATGTATATACATACAATTTTAATAACATTATAACCTGTATACAATATACACAACATACAATAAATAGAGAATTGGTACTTATATTTTGATTGAGAAGACCTCCATATCACATGGTCTAGATCAAGGTACAGAACCTCAGCAACACTCCAACCAACGGTCTCTCCTTCCCCACATTCCTGTCTCATCCCAAGAGTGTGCACCTTCACTGTCACACAGTCCATCGGTTGTTACATCTCCCTTTCCTTGGGCTTCAACAACAGGCTGGACCAAAAGTCTTAGAGCATCGTGGCTCCTGGAGTTCCAACTTCCCTAAAAGATTTCCAATCAGAACCTTCCCTGAGTTACTCTTTGTATTCAACATTCTAACTTTAATCAACATCATCTCATCTGCATAACCCACATGCAGTTATCGTGAGAAAACATAAAATAATTCATTTAGGAACTCTAGTTAATTCGAAAGGGAATTCAACTTTTATCCCCAAAACATGAAATTCTATTTCATAAATCATCTTGGTTGTTGCCAAATTAGGATTGCAACCTTCCTTGTGGTTTTCCACAAGCACCAAACTGGACACTATTTTCCTGCAAGGCTTCATCTTGCATACTGCCAACAATTGTCAGTATTTCCTGTACATCATAATGCAATTGAAATATGTACATAACCATATGCAATGAAATTAGAATTGCCTGCACCTAGCAATTCAATCACCATTACCAAACAACTTAACCAAATAGAATGACTCATCATTCTATGCATATGCATGTTCATAATTAATAACAGTGAGTTTATTATTTCAATTTTCTGAACATAAAATTTTTTGTAGTMTTTATTCCTGTGACTACCTGGCTTGCAACTTTCCTATTGCAATGTTTAACAGTTCCTRGAATGTTCTCAACTTCATGAGTTAGMAACATTTCAACCATTAGTATAATTATTTCCATGCCAAAAAAATATATACATGCACTCACAAAATGCATTCAGCAAAGTGCATTTAAGTATACAATTCCATCACTTACTATGCATGAGTACAATTCTCAATGCATAATTAATCARCGCACCTTGCATTGAATTACATAATGCTCTTTATCTCATTCATGTATCTCACCATCYGTGAGTTGGAATTCTGGCCAATGTGTTGACACATTCTCCACACACTTCCTATTGTCTTCCCAATTAATTGGATGCCTTCCTTTTTGACCCGAACACTACACCAAGAATATAATTCTGTGGTGTTCATTAGTGTTAGMAAAAAGGTTGCATCCCAAGTTTTATTTAAAAGTAGGAATATTTTAGTACTTGTGTGACTCATAACCTTTCCATATCCATACCTTGCCATATCCAACTAGGTCTTGGTCTCATACATGACTAGCTTACTGGAATTTATTCCTATAACCAGTTCTTATATTTAATTCTTTGGTTATTACCCCATAACCAAATTAACGTGACATTCTACTATTTCAGTGTGTGCATTCAGAAGCTAAAAAAATTGAATTAATATAGGCCTCCAACCTTTACCACATCTAGTGGTATGCATTCAATAATATAACCCTGTTATTTTATAAAATAACTCTGGCTGAGAAAATTCTTACCAAAATTTTCTTTTAGGTATTATGCAAAAAGAGTGATAAAAACTCATACCTGCATGACTGTCATTAATAAATTTATACTACCTGAAAGTCTGATGCAAGTAGAAGATTTCATGCTTCTTTTATCAAACTTATAACCAACACTTTAGCTCTATGTTTCTTCCTTCCTTATGCAACAACATCACCAACAACACTTGCAAACACGCAAGCATTCTTTCCTCTGGCTGGCCCAACCAGCCATAATCATACTAGATATCACAGAAATTGCAGCAATTTATTTCTCCCTATAAAACTTTTTCTTGTTGATCCCAGAAGTATTCAATTCTTCCCAGATTCTTGAATCTTTTTGTGCTCTCATTGTAGTCACTGTACATGAATATTTCTTCCCTGATCACTTTCGACATAGTGCCCCTACCTCAACGGGGTCTACTGACCTCCCGATCAAAGGATCTGTCAAAATTCTAAGTCGCATTGGCTCTTCAAGCTCATGACTAAACCCAAAAGAATTGTACATAGGTCTCCTTTCCTTATGTGTGCAGGTTCTGATAGATCCGTGGGCTATTCCTACACGCTTTCAAAACTCCAAGTTTCAAGCGCTAGCCCCTTTTTCATTAGCCCTTTCCTTCATAAGACCGTGGGCTATGACCTCAAGTAAGTGTGTGATTGCGGGAGCAGGAAATAGTGGTTTTAGACCAACCCGCTTTTTTCCCCACAATTCACCTCCAGCTTCCATGTATCACTTTGTTAAAACTGTGGTATAAATTGCGTCCCACTCTAAGATTTTTAACATCTGAGCAAGTTCTGTCCCCACAATTCTTCCTGACCGTTGATCTTTCACTTTCGGCGATGATCTGTGATCAAACGATGTTATCTATCATTTCCCTACCTCTGGCCAATTGTCCAATCAACGACCCTTTCTCCTTTCATGCACGATCTTAGATCTTTGCGATCTATCGACACGTAGCTCCCTTCCAAACCAACGGCTACGATTGGTTCTGACTCTCCGGCCCTCGAGAGTTTTAACTCTCAACTATCTGCTTTTACCCTATGGAAATATTCCTGAGTGGAAGATCTAATGACACCTGTCCTCAACAATTGGACGGTTCTGATGAAATCTGGTTCTCCATCCTTCGGGAGTTCTCACGTGTCCACACACACAAATATCCAGAGTGAATTTCCCCCGAGTGACAGATCTTCTGCCACGCATCCTCTACAAATCAACGGCCCTGATTCTCTTCAGGAATTTGGGACTTTGACAAGTACACTCTTTCCGAACAAGACCAGATCAACGGTCCTGCGACCTCCTCTTTGATCAACGATCGAGATATCCTTTGGGACTTCGATGATTTCACCCTCCTCTTTCCTCCAGAGTGCTTTGTTCCCGGAGTTCCAGATCTGGTGTCGCGTGTCCTCCCTCACATCGACAACTCTCGTCGTTTCGGGACTTCGACGCTTCAGGATATTCCAAAACACAACTTCTCAGAAACCATGAAGTACGATCCTCCAAAGTTCACGATATGATGACACCTGTCCAACCCAGATCAACGTCTCTTAGCTAATTCGATTGTTCATTCCTTAACGATTTAAAACTGATGGATTTCCGCCAAAGTGTTTTCACCCAAAATTGATGGATTTCTGCCACGCGTCCTTTCAGACGATGGACGGTCCCAAATCACTTCAGGACTTCGGTACTTTAGCAAGTACACTCTCCCATTTTCCTTGGCTCCTCCTTAGAGGTGACCTTGGTGGTGACCTGACGCAAACACGTGATTGTGGGCATGATCAAAGGTGTTTTGAGACCAAACTAATTTTCATCCCGCAATTCACCTTGAGCTTACACGTGTCCTTCCTCCAAAACCATGGTTTGTATTTCAGCCCATCCTTGACTTTATAAAGCTCAAGCATCTTATATCTCCGCAATGCGAGGTGACCGTCGATCTCACGATATTGACAATGCTTCTAAACGAACAACCGAGATCTACCTCCAATAGTTTATATCTCCCTCTCCCAGATCGATGACTGGGGTCGTTCCTCCTCCTGAGCTTTTGAATCCTTCTGACTTGGAAGAGTTTGTGGATATTCAAAGGCTTCATCCTTTGAAATTTCTCCTGCGAGTCCGCCTCTTGGATCTCATCTTCTCTCTCATAAGAATTATCTCTTTTGAGAATTAGGACTTATAATAAGTCTGACTCCTACGCACTCTTGCGTTATATATTCTAATATTTTCGATTTACTCAGTCTCCTAAGGGTCTCGGCCCTTTTGTTTCCTTTCAAAGGAAAACTTTGTGCCCTCCTGACAACCTTCTTCTCAAAGAACACCTTGTTGAGCGTTTTCCACAGAGTGTTCAACAACCCTGTGAGTATCTTCCTCTGATACTCTTCTCCCTGAACTCGATAAAGAGTTCTCTTTGTTCACACTTGCACTCACTCGATCCCTGCCTAGCAGGGCCCTACAGAGTTCTCAATGATTCTTTCTCTCTCTGAACACAACACAAAGTTCTTCCTATGCACTCCTTGCACCGCTGCTGATGAAGGTTCAATGGTATCTCTCCTAATATTATCTGAGGTTAACTTACCTCTGTCAACGCACTCCTTGCGGAAAATGTGCATTGCTTGCACTCGAAAACTCAAAGAAGAGAAACAGTTGAAACTTATTCAATACTTCACCAATTTACGCATTTACACCAATCTGATTTAAGAAAACGTTCAGATTTCATTTTCTTTCCGAGCTCTTCTCTTCTCTGTAATCATTTTTGGGCATGATCTCCTTTCTCTTAGTCCCCAATCCATGTGATCACGGGCCATGACCAAGCGCTATATCACTAGGTGATTACTCCAGCCTTCGGATTTGGAAGATTTAAAAGAACCACACAACAATCTCTTGGAGTTCCAGATTACTGAACTCGCAAGGTAGGGCAGATCAACCGTCCATGTCTACTCAGCATCTGACGGATGAAACTTACAATGGAACCTCAGGTGTCTAAGTTCTGAAACTTTGAATCTTTGGGACTTCAGAGGATTTCACATCCGCGCATCCAAACTAATAATCTCTGAACATTCCCAATCACCTTTGGTGATGTCATTACGTCACATCACTTAACATTTTCCAATTGCGGGGGCATGCAATGATGGTTTGGAGTAACCCACCATTCATCCCACAATTCTTCTGATGTTGACACGTAACCCCTCGGTGAAACCACGGTTTGGATTGCATGACCGCCTTGGAGAATTAACTCCCATGCAACTTGGGTCCCCACAATGCTTCCTGGCTATCAATATTGATGTATCGTGATCAATGCCAGTGTGGGTACTCCAAAATTTAACTACATTACGTAACCTCAGCCCCATAGCCTTGCTCATACGACAAGCCACATGGTGGAATACTAGCGGTTGAATCATGGCCCAATCATATGGGTGTCACACGTCACATTCCATATGGAATTTCAAACTTCTACGGGTTCAAAACCCACTAACACGTGGTGCAAAACCCATGTGTCCACGTCAAACAAAGCGACATCACCATGCCACATCACTTCGGAGTTTTAGAATTTGACTCTTCTCTTGTTTCTGGTATCAGACTTCACTAAAGTCGCAAAGTCTGAAGGGATTCCAGGTTAACCCTTCTGTACTTTCCCCAGGTATGATGGTCGTAAGGGATTTCCCTTCCTTTCGAATAGATCCTAAGGTCCACATTACTCTACGGCCCAATACCGCGTCCATTGTGGTTTTACAACACTACTACTCCCCCTGAACTTTGTAACACGACCAAGGTAACTTCTTGGCACTCAGGAAGGTTCTGAGGTTCGAAATTGGTCCTCTAAACACAATTTCCTCTTGAAACTTTGGGTCCAATGACCACTTATCCATCCCATTCAGGCTCAGTGTTTGAAACCATGGGCCTGAACTCGATTTTTGTCTATTTTGACAACAATCCTTTCCGAAATTTTTTCTTCATTTTCCACTAACATGGCCCATCCAGGCTTAGTGTTGAAAACCTTGGCTCTGATACCAATTTGTAACATCCCCGACCACCAACAGGCCGGACAATGCTACCTACACAACCTTAACTTTTCCTTTAAATCTCTAATACCGTATTGTAACATCCCCAACCATCAACAGGCCTGGGAAATGCCACTACTTAGCTCTAACTTAGCTACGATACCAAACTATAGCATGCCCGACCCTCCATAGAGACAAGGCAATGCCACTACTGTGGAATATTCACATATAAATATAATATGAATTAAATAAAATTAACACATTTTAACATAGAGTTACTGTTACCATTCATATTTAAATAGAATTAACAACAATTCATACATGCAATGGAACACATGATAACATTCTAGCATTATGCATAACATAAAATTAAATAGATAAATTATACTTATCTTTGAAATGGAATAACACCACCAACTTCGTGCAGACCTTCCATGAACATCCCATCCATAGATCGCGTTGCTCATCACTAATAGCAGTAGGTCACCCCCAAGCTGGGACTAAGCTCTACCGGGCAAGGGAATCCTAGGCTAGGAAAGGTCAACAGGAAGGCACACAATTTATGAGGATGGATTATCTCCCAGGAGCCACTTATACCCACTCCTCACAGACTCTCATTCCCCACATGCTTGTCCCACCCCAAGAGTATACACCTTCATTGTCACCAAGACAATCCTTCGACTGCTAAACCTCCCTTTCCTTGGGCTTCAGCAGCAGGTCAGACCGGAATTATCCAAGCTCTTTGGCAGCTACATGACCCCCTCCAGGATTTCTCACTTCCTCAACACACTCTCTCACCTAGAGAGATTCACTCACAGGCTTGAAAACCTGCCTCTTCAACCACAACCACCTCCCTCACCTAGAGAGGGCATTGCACATAGGCCTGACAACCTACTTCTTTAGTTCCGTTCCAACACAAGGAGGAAAATAGTAAGGCTCAACAAGGAACAGTTGAAGGTATCCAATCATACTCAACCAAGGGACTGTGTGGCCACAACAACCCACAATTTTAACACACATGACATAGACAATTATGGTATGCTCAGGTTTCACAAAAGACAATAACCCAAACATTTAAGCACAAACTCAGATTTGCAGTGTGGATAAATTGGGTTCACAGGACACCTAGGAGACATGGCTCAGTCCATGAGTTTTCCACTAGTTTTCAGGGTGCGTGAAAAGGAATCAACATAGAGGTCGAACGCAGACTCAAATGATTCAGACGGAGGATGTGTCGTCTTCTTAGGAAAATATCACGGTTTTCTGGTTTCAGAGCTATGTGAGGGTATGCGGAGATCATATGCCAACCACACACAGTTCAAATAGTGGATGGAAGAATGAAGGATGACCCCCCATCATGACTCAATTCTTGGGTTAAATTTCATGTTCCTGGGCTGACACATGTCACCCATGAAGCTCCATGCACTCCATCAAGTATGCGTTCCCTTTTCCAAGAACTTAGGATAAAAATATACCTTTCACACCACTATGTTATAATAATAAATTATTATTCAAGGAATTAATCCCTCAAGCTTAGCCCCTCTTCCAACCTTTCATCTCCCTCTCCCTTACCCATTCTGTGGAATATTATTCCCTCATTACTCTGTCTTTGTGGTCAGTCGACACGCAATGATGTTTATATATTATATTAATGATCTGCATAATTACATATACAAAATCAGGCTCTTGGCCTTTAACACCTAGGCTCTCTAGCCTAATCACCAAATAATCTTCCTAGCTTATTATAACTTAGCTCACCAGCCTACAAAACATATTTAGAATTTATAAATACAATTGGGGCTTGTCCTTGGGGATATTACATGAACATAGACATCCAGAAGGATTACTACAACCACATGTTATTCCATAATTGAAATGGGTGGTCACTTTGATGGATTTCATTGTTGGATTGCCATTGACGGCAAGGAGACATGAATCGATTTTTGTGGTAGTTGACACTCTGACAAAGAGTTCTCACTTTATTCTTGTGCGTACCATGTATCAGGAACCTGACATAGCTAGAGTTTTCATCAGTGAGATTGTGAGGCTGCATGGCATGCCTAAGAGGATTATATCTGATAGAGGATCGATGTTTATAGGACGATTTTGGACTAGTTTCCAAGACACCTTGGGAACCCAACTTAACTTTAGTACCACGTATCACCCGGAGAAAGATAGGTAGACCAAACGAAAAAAACAAATCTTGGAGAATATGTTGCGTATTTACGTGATGGACCAACAAAAGCGTCGGGAAGAATTCTTTCCACTTGTAGAATTTGCATATAACAACAGTTATCAAAGCACCATTAAGATGGTGCCTTTCGATTTTCTTTACACGCGACCATGTCAGATGCCTTTGAGTTTGGATCGATTTGAGGATAGGGTACTACTGGGACCAGAAGCAATCCAAGAAATGGAAGATCGAATTCAAACAATAAGACAAAGGATCAAGGAAGTGCAGGATCGACAGAAGAGTTATGCCAATGCGCATTGTGTCGACTATAGTTATGAAGTTGGCGATCGAGTATTCTTGCAAGTGAAACTGCATAAGAGTTCGATCAAGTTTGGAAAGGGTGATAAAATCTCTCCTAGGTTCATGGGACCCTTCGATATTGTGGAAAATAAGGAGCCCGTGGCCTATCAACTAACCTTGTCTGATTCTTTGAGGCATATGCACGATGTTTTTTCATGTATCTGTTTTGAGACATTATGTTATTGATCCTATACATGTTATTGACATGAGTTCCTTCCAGGTATGAGATGAGGGTGTGCTCACGGAAGAGCCAATCTGCATCCTGGACCATCGCATTCGACAGCTACGTTGTCGAACAGTAGATCAGGTCAAGGTCGAGTGGGACAACTATAGTCCACACTCGATGACCTGGGAGGACGCATATGATATGCATCCGCGGTTTCCATTTTTGTTTTATAGCTAGACATATGATACTTTGATACACTTTATTTTGGCACTTACATACTATGAAACTTCGAGACGAAAATTAAAACAAGAGGGGGTGTATGTAACATCCCGCTCTTGCGCGCACTGAGCAGACTTATTCTTTGAGGACACTTGCGTGCAAGTGATCCAGGTTATTATACTATTGGTTGTTTTGATTATGATTATGAGATATTATGGATTTGATGTTATGCATTTTGTTTGTATTTACATCGACAAGTGTTATTGACTGGGTTTTCTTGAGTGTCCAGGACTCTGGACACTAGAGGATTCTGAGGCATCGATGAAACTCATTGGACTTTGGATCAAGTCAGGGAGTGAACTGTTAGGGTTTGCATGTTGTTGATGTGACATATGCGCATATAATTATATATTATGATGTTGATTGTTATCACTGACATGTTTCATTGATGGATGGAAGCTGACAATAGATTTCCGACTAGACTCACATTTGGATTAAAGGGGTCACGCATGACAACTAGATACATTGAGGGAGAGGTGTGGTAGAAACCCTGCCACAACCTACTAGCAGTCTCGTTGTGGCTTGAACTGTAGGCTAATTATTACCTATTTCGAGGAGACCCATGATGTCGTGAGGGAAGACTATGATAGTTTCTCACGATGATTCTAAGGGGTGTGCAATAAGGCAGGGTCCTTATTCCTTAGAGGCCCTTAGTCTCCCACAAGATCATCTGAAGGAGTATGGACTCCATGGGTTTGACATCTACCGAATTCTTTCAAGAGGTGAGTGGCACCCTTGGAGAACATAGTGCGTCTTGAAGGGCACATCGCACAAATAAAATGGAAAGAGGAGAGTGGCACCCTTGGAGCATGTAGTGTGTCTTGAAGGGCACGCTGCGATTTTAACTATGGTAAGTTAATAAACCTAGTGCCTAGAAACCTATGCCTCCTTAGGACCTAATCATCCTTAAAATTAATGATGTGATGCGCAAAGTTTAATAACAAATTTTCCTTGAAGAACTGTCACCAAGCCTAGTGAATTTAAAACCTAGGTCTAAGTAGAGCCTCTGAACAAAAAAAATAATAATTAAAACATATAACAAGAAGGGGTAAATAAAATTCAAGATTTATTAATTAAAGTAAAATTTTTAATGAAGGTTTAATTATTAAAAAGGGGTAAATGGTTGTTTGTATAAACTTGATAATTCTGAACTTAGTTAAAAAGGAGGAAACTTAAAGAAAAGGGGAAACTTAAAGAAAAATGGGAATGTCTAACTTAGTAAGGAATCTAGCCTTTGGAACTTTCTATTTATGAGATCAACTAGGATTTAAGTAAGGTGTAAGTCATTTAAGAATAGTAAGAGAATAACGGGACACTGAGGAGCGTTTTTAGGAACTCTTTTTGGGGGTGAGGGAAATAGGAAAATTTAATTAATTAATAAATTGATTTCTGGTGCAACTAGGGGATCAGGTGACATGTGTATGGGGGAGGTTTTTCCTAAATTAAATAAATGAAAAAGGAATCTAATGAGGGTTTGGGAAACTAATCACTTGAAAACTCTATAAAAAGGATGGCGGAGGAGGAGTATGGATCACATCTAGCTTGCGTAAGGTTACGCTACCGAAATTTTATCTCGACTGAGTTTCTCTTGTGGGATTTGGGATACCCAAATCAAGTAACGAGTGGTAGCTCAACCTTGTGAAGAGAGATATGAGCTATCATTCTCTGGTATTGTGTGCATGGCCCATTTGTGGCTCAGGGCAAGAAGAGTACATCTAGGGTTGGCTGGGAGGTACCAGTGAGGTCTCATTGGTTGGAAAGCATGAGCTGGACAAAGCGCAAGAACAGGACAACGACTTGGGATTCTTTGGCTTCAGGTGTAATTTTTCTTTAGTAGTTTAGTTAAAATTTTATGCATTGAATAAACGTTATTGATGCACCTTGTAATAAATTATGGGACAATGTTGGTAAGTTGTAATTTTGTGGAATTCCTTCCATCTTGGATTTATTTATGTACTAAGGTTCTAAACTATACCCTCCTCTAGTTGACTGATGACATCCTAGAAGGAACACTTAAAACTTGGACTATACTCTAGAAAAATAAAATCCAAACAAGTTCCAAACCAGAGATTGTTTCTTCCATTTCTTCTAATTTTAGTTATTGTATTGTGTGGTTGTTTCCTATCATTGTAGTGTTGTTGGTTTTTGTTTCATCTGTCTTTTCCTTCCGGTTTTTACCACAACCAAACAACCATGATTTTAGTCAAACGCGCACCTCCCCAATTTAAAAAAAAAAATCTAATGAATATCCCAGAGATGACTGCTCGGGCTTCCAAGTGAACCCTCATCACTCTACCTTCGAAGAAGTTGACTCTCTTATTTTTTTCCATTGATTTCTGCGAACTAAAATGCTTCAGCCATTGCTTGCACCTTGTTTCCGGAATAGTTGTTTCTTACACATAGCCTTTGCAAGATCATCAAATTTTTGGTTAAATCGTTTTTTTATTTAAAATAAAAAATTCAGGTAGCCCCTCAAATTATTTAATCAGGCGAATTATATATTGAATTCTGGGAAAAACCAATCTGAAGTAAAATAAAAATAAAAATTTCATTTTAGTTTACAATTTTATATAATGGAATTAACCACCTCAAAGGAGACTTAACACGTAGGTTTTATACCAGGTTCCACTTCTCTCTTACACGCAAGCTCTATGGAATCCGAGGCTGAGGGTTGTCTCAGATTGACCCTATGATTCGACTGCTTGGTTTGGCGTTTAGTTCACTAGGAATGGGATGTTTGAAGGCTACCATCATTCTGTGTCGAGTTGATCTCCCACAACCTATGCATTCCCTTCATTTTATTTTGAAGGATAAACTCCAGCAAGTTCTGCCTCTCCTTCCTGCTAAAAACCTTTCCTCTTCACTGTATCTCCCTTCTAAACGGAATCGTGGCTCGCCCATGCCATTTTGAGAAACAAAAAATAATAAAACATTTACTGCACATTGGTGGGTGCTTCTTGCATAAGGGAGTGTGGGCGTTTTAATGGAAGGATATGGCCATTTAGATCCTTGTCAACGTTGGTAGGTGATCCTCTACCCCGGGTGTCATGCATCCTCCACCTCAGCCACATGTACCGCATGATTACCTCTCTCCTGTGCTTGCTGCATCAACTTTAGTAAGAAATTTCGTCCCTTAGAACCTGTAGAATCGACTGAAAACACTAGAACTATCCATGCTTTATTTTAATCTATCATTTATGCTTTTCACACAGGGAGATAAGGTAGGCTGGGTCACTGCACCTGGCCTTAATTCGCCCTCTCCAACAGTTTCTCGACCGTCATCTTAATCTTGGACAGGTGTAATACTTGCATGCTTACTGTGTTGCACATGTATTGCGCAGTGTTATCTGACTCACCAAATCATCATGTAACTGCGTCAAGATCTTACTATCCCTTAATAACAACTCAACAATTTGAATGTAATTACGCAGAGATTTAATTTTACACAGAGTTTCCAATAACCGCCCAACAGATTTAATATTGAATGGTTAGAGATGGCAATGATTATGTACATAGAAATGTTTTTTTTTAGTTATTATTATGAAACGTTTGTAAATATGTTGAACCTACACATAATAGATCTAGCTAAACAATAGTACACATATTTGCAAAGAGAATTGGAGAAAGAAGAAGAAGGAGAGAAAGAATGAAAGAATTCTCATTAACCGTATTCCACACTCAAAGAGTGAATAATTTACAATAGATATAGGATACATGAGTAACTAATGCACCATAGTGGTGGTGTAGAGTGATCTGGACACACACCAACAGTTACGAGAGTAAACTTCCACCTAGTCTAGTCTCTCAGGCAGTTACAGGAGTGAACTGCCACCTAGTCTGAGTTAACTAGTCTATCAATCTTCAGTTAACTGAATAAAATAGAATGAAGTGAGGAGGATATCATGGAATCATGAGTAATGTGATAGTATAGTGATGATCCCAAGGACAATTCACATTATTTGGTGATGATCCCAATGCTGCATGGTGATAATATCAATGTAGTATCTAGACTCCACTCAACTGATCAAACTGAAGTGAAAATTGAAGGAGAATATTCTCCCCTAAATATAGGAGATTGGATAATGGATAATTATGAATAATAAACAAGAAAAAACCTTATGAAAAATAAATCCTAGGTCTGTGTGAAGTAACTCCAACACCCCCCCTAAACATCACTATGGGGAAAATAAACAATGGGTCCCAGCAACAAGGCCATGTTAGGTACCCAAATACAAAAGATACACTAAAATAAACAAGGAAAGAGGGAAAACCTCATGGGAAACCCCCCCCCCCTCAAATTACAATGCATGTAAAAAAAAATGAGAAGGAACAAAAAGCAGTTGCTAAGCAACCTTGTCCTTAACTCTAAGAAGACCTCGCAACTGTGCAAGTTTGTGCTCGTTGAAGATTTTATTGAAGATGTAGATATTTGCATGGATATGATCAAGTATATGTCCCATTGCGATGTCCACACATATCCACTTTATCTTCTTGTAATGAATAATATCCAAATAAATTTTGGATGGAATTTTGAAACCGTGCGGCCGTTTCCGAAAAAATGCTGAAATTTTATTGATTTTAAAAAGATCATAACTTCACT
Source organism: Picea engelmannii (assembly GCA_009831015.1). Classification (NCBI taxonomy): domain Eukaryota; kingdom Viridiplantae; phylum Streptophyta; class Pinopsida; order Pinales; family Pinaceae; genus Picea; species Picea engelmannii. The sequence goes on along the minus strand of ML787592.1, from coordinate 1,165,416 downwards.
TTCCAGACTCCATTTCGGACGATTGTTTTTTTGAAATTGGATATTTTCCTGAGAGGAATTCAAATATCCATTTTGTTTCTGCAAATTATTATTATAAAATATCATCATTGAGTCTGATGTGCGCGACTCCCTTTTTGTCTCTTGAGATGCATGCATTACGCATGGAAAAATGTCTGCATGTGACTCTTGAGATGCATGTCATATATGTTCCACATGAATTTCATAAAACAAATCTGAAATGGAGTAGACGCCATCTTCAATTAATGAAATACAAATTTCTACAAATACTTTTGTAGAAGCTCTTCATAATAAGAGGCTTGATGTTCTGACTATTTCTCTTCTAGCTCTATCTTTCCAATCCCCTGCATGCAATTTTCACAATCTTATTTATTCCCAAATAGAACCTTCAATCTAGTCCATAATTCATTTGGAGTTGATTCTTGTGAGTCATCATATACTTGATGGATAATTTCTAGAGAAATAAAATAGAGGATACATCCTATGGCCATATCTTGTCTATTGAGAAAGTCATTTTTCTCATCTTCGAAATTGGGCTCTACTTCCATTGCCATATCTATTCGGTACAAGACTCTACATCTAAGGTGAAGAATAATTTTTGGCTTCCATTCCAAATAGTTATGAGGCGTGAGAACTATTGTTGGTGAGTAAAACAAAGATTCCATCTTTATGTGTTCTTCAATCTTCAGTGCCTGCAAAAAATAATTTGGTGTAGATTTTTCTTAGCAGTCTGTTAGCTTTGATACAACGTAAATATGTTGAACCTGCACATAATAGATCTAGCTAGAAAATGCCACACACATTTGTAGAGAGAAATTGAGAAAGAAGAAACAAGAGAGAAATAATGGAAGAATTCTCATTAACTGTATTCCACACTCAAAGAGTGAATAATTTACAATAGATATAGGATACATGAGTAACTAATGCACCATAGTGGTGGTATAGAGTAATCTAGACACACACCAGTAGTTACGGGAGTAAACTTCCACCTAGTCTAGTCTCTTAGGCAGTTACAGGAGTGAACTGCCACCTAGTCTGAGTTAACTAGTCTATTAGTCTTCAGTTAATTGAATGAAACAGAGTGAAGTGATGAGGAGATCAGGGAATCATCAGTAATGTGCTAGTCTAGTGATGATCCCAAGGACAATTTACATTAGCTGGTGATGATCCCAATGCTGCATGGTGATAATCCCAATGTAGCATCTAGACTCCACTCAACTAATCAAACTGAAGTGAAAACTGAAGGAGAATATTCTCCAAGTGGAATATTCTCCCCTAAATATAGGAGACTAGATAATGACTAATTATGACTAATAAACAAGGAAAAACCTTAGGAAAAATAAATCCTAGGTGTGTGTGAAGTAATTCCAACAATGTTTTAATAAGTGTTAGATGCAGCATTTGTTAATTTATTAGGATGTGATTTTATTAAATCTACTTGTGCAGGGTGTATAAATATTATTGGGCGGTGGTTATATAGTTTCATTACTTATTTATTAAGTTGGGTGCAGGGTTTTACAAGTTTTCATTTCACAACAATTTAAATAATTACTTGGCCAAGTTTTATTTAAATTCCTTATGCAGTAATTAAAATAAATCATTGTGCACCTTTTATTTCATTTATTCAACCCTTGTGGAGAGATTCTATTATGCATTCATGGTAATTGTAATTAAATAGGTGACTTGATACTAAGGATGTATTGCGGAGGAATTTAAACTAAAATTAGATAGTATCCTCTTTTAATCCCTTGTTAGAGTTTATCCTCCTTTACATTTTACATACTGTTGTAGATGTTAGTAAATTTTTTATGTCACTTGGGTTACGCAAGCACTCAATATTACTTTAATATATAAGAGAATTTAAGTTGAGGATTGATTTCTTTATGATTATATTGAATGGATTATGGACCATTTTTTACGCTTAGTTGTTAAGATTGGTGCCCATGCAGGTCGCAAAAACGACAACGCCCGATTAGATTAGGATTAAAATATACTTGCGCATGTTAATTTTTGTTGTCATGTGTAGTTTAAAGTTGTCTAGTTTTGAGAGAGGCAATTAGTAATGTGGATATATGATGGAGGGATAAAGATTCCTTGTGAATGAGAACCTAATGTAAGAAATGATTGTTTAAATTAATTAAAACCTTGCGCATATGAAGGCTTAATGTAATGAACAATTGTTTTAGATAATACATTTTGTGTCTTGGTTTAATGCGACATATGATGAGTTATGCTATTGAATACCCTTGCAACCAGTTAATTATGATTTAGGATTTATGTAAGTTTGTTGATCATTTATTTCCTACACCATGAAAGTTATGTTCCTGCAGTCGGTTGTTAGATTGTTGGCTACGCCTGGATGACCTTAATGTAGTTTTTGTGTGTCGTCGCCTGGTCATGCTTGTGATGGGCGGGATGTAGGCACCTCCTTGTTCCTCAGAACAGTCACCAGCCTTGAGACCTTAAATGATCAAAATCGATGGGAACTTGGGCTTGAGAATTGCTTATGTGTCTTGGAGGTCCTAACCTTGCAGGGTAGGACGGGCGGGTAGTCATTTTTATTCTTCATCTGATTGAATGTCGTATGTTGCTTCTAGCTATATGATTCGCTAGTATGTTAGGTAATTAAGTTTAGGTTGCATTATTTCTTGTGTTGTGCTCGTCGTTGTGTTGTGATGTTTAAGTTTATTGTCGTTATTACTTTCCTACATTAAAAAAAATGCACTTGTTATGCATGTTTAAGTAACGACGGGGGTCGTTAAAAGGTCATTGGGTTAGGGTTTTGGATGCCACTTGCTCCTATATTTATATTGTATTGTAAAGGGTGTATCACTATGGATGAATATAGAATATGTTGGTTTTCCCGGTTTGGGTTTCCAAGGGAAAAATCTCTCTGTAATGTTTGTATTTTCCATTGTATATTTTCTATTCTTTTACTGAAAATATGTTTGCAGTAAATATTGAACAAGGTTAAAATATGCATATTAGCCTATGTTGAAGGAACCTACTCTGATACCAATTGTTGCAATGTACCTCAATATTGAGAGGGGGAGGTGAATCGATATTTATAAAATTTAACAATATTTAAGTAATTATTTCTTAACTTTATTGATCAGAAAGAAACTTTAGTAAATAACATCAATAAATATAAACTTAAATTACAAGATCCAATATTTATATGAAGATTGATTTAGAGCACCAACTCTAGGAGAGAATAATCCCCTCTTTTAGGGAACCAACCCTAGGAATCTCCAACTCCCCCTTTGTTTCAAGGATCCAACCCTAGGAAGAACCAACTCCCTTATTTTAGGGCACCAACCCCAGGAAGCACCAACTCCCTGTCCTAAAAGTTTTATTTAGAAAAGGATATTAATACTTCCTTTCTCCTCCATTCCACCCTCACTTCATAAGTATCTTCATATTTTTTCCTTGAACTCTGCACCTGTTGATCTTTTTATGTAGACCACAAAGACACTTTCTTACCATCATATATTTTCATTTTATATAGTCTTCTAAAGGGTATGACTATGAACCAATGTGTATTTTTATAATGAAACATTGAACCCTTTTGTTTTAAATAATAATAATGTTATTTTTAACAATATATTTTCCTTCTTTTATTTTTATTCATAATTCCATAATTAAGGTACCCTTAATTTTCTTAGGTGTTGTTTAAACCCTCTAGGGTGTATCAAAGGATATTTTGTTGTGTCAATTTCACTCATATACTAGGTTTATATTTAATTGGGGCCCTTTATAAATTCCACCTTTAGAGACATGTTCTTCTCTTCGTATCTTTATTTGATCACAACATGGATCGAATCCTCCTCTTTGACCTTAAACGTTTTTTTTGTATGTGTATCTCTACATGTTAACCATCTCAAGCTTAATTTTCTCAATGGTGCACTTTTAGTCCTAATAGTGAACATGCGCTAATTCACAGCCTTCCCATTTCCATATAACCAACACTCATGATCAAGGTCTATCTTAGTGATTATCTCTTCCAGGATAATCCTTATACCTTACTTACCTTATGACCAGCCATGTAACATTGCGCTAATATTTGTAGTGTTAGTTCTTCGCCTGGCTCCACTCAAGAACCTATGCCACATGACCTAATTATGTAACCGAGAGTTACGTATCTTTCGTGGGCCTGAGTCTTGATTTAACTCCCCATGCTATGGGGGGGTGCAATGTATAATCCATCGATGCATGTCAAAGCCCTGGAAAATTGGGATTAATTCACATCCTGACTCAAAATTAATTTGTGTGCTATTTCTCCGTGAGAAATAAATCTCCACCTTTTATCTTCTTCTCCTCAAGCACAATCAATGGTTAGTTTTAATCCTGGTCCTTGTGCCCAATCAAATCGATAGAACGTAATGTAGGCATTTTAAATGAAATCTGATGGCCTGTCTTGAATCTTTCTCCAGATAGAATGATCACAAATTCTCCTGGGTTCGAAGGCTAGATCCTAGTCTAATCCAAATATAATGGATATTGTAGCTTTCTCCTAACTTCAATCATTCTTCACCTTCTAATTGGGAATGATCATCAACCCTGTAAAGTGATCGATGATCACTTAAACCACGTTATGATATCTTTCATTTTTTCTTTCACAAAGAGACTTTCACTTGACGATTCTCCTTGCAGACACAATTAATTCAATATACAAAGATAAATCTTATAGGAACAATTACTTCATGAATAGGGTTCTTGATCAACACTAGAACTGAGTTTTCCATTCCTCATTCAATGTCATTTTGTACAACTTATACTTTTATGTCTACAATATTCTATAATGTGATTGCACCTTCAATTCCTTTTTTGCTACAACTGCAATAATCTCTGCAAATTCCTCATTACTTTATTTTCTTTTGTCACAGTTTTACTGTTATAATGGCTTTCATTAATCAACTTTATCTACTACAATTTTTTCTTATGTCTGATTCCCCTGCAAGAAAAAATTCTCTATGACCAGATTTAACATAACAATCAAATTATTTCTTCTATATTCCTCTTTGAGAGGATGAATAGAAGGGTACATTAACAAAGTTATAATCTGAATGGACTTGTCTAAATGATAGGCTCATATTAACCCTTTCTTCATCAATGCCAATATTGTAATATTATGTCCAACATTGATCATATTGGCCATATTGAAATCAATGCCCACTCATAACACATGATATATGTATATCAATCCTTGTTGACATCAATGACCACTCCATAACATAATGTGACCATATTGGATTTCTTGACATCAATGACAACACCAAATTAATAGGTCCAACATGTCTTTCCCATGTGGACCCATTTTATATAACACTTTAGTTATGCTGATTCGGGAGTAATATTGTTGTTAAAATTCTCAACCACCCACAACCCACATCCCACATAATTGTTTCCATGTAGATGCGAGGAAATCTCTCATGAATTATATTGTAGTCCCATTTATCCTACAACCGACATCCCTACACCTGCATTCCATATTGGTTACCCTACATCCTCACAACCTATGTCCCCACACTAACACTCTCATACCTAGACTAGTTTTCGATGGCCTTGTTCCCCATGTGGAAGAATGAAATATGTTGTTCCTCCCACATACGTCCTCTCCCTACATCTTGCAGTCCAAATGATACTCTTTCTCCCCACACCGAGATTCCATGTAATCCCACACCCACATTCCACATAGGGAATTATTTATGGTTTTGAGATAATCATATAATATCCACTTCAAATCTCTCACATGATGAGAATTACTATTTTTAATTAATGAGGAATAATTTTCACACATTTCCCCCATGCCTTGTGTACACAAATTGTAGTTACCATTTAAAGAGTGACTTGCAGCAAATGTATGAGAAGGGAAATTCAAACAATGTATTGACCCCTATTTTAATATTAGAAACATACATATTTCCAATGAAAAATATGAATTATACACATAATCGTCACACTTATCTAAGAACATTGAAAGTGAAAAATGATGGCGAATAAGAAAATGAGAGAACCACTCTATGGAGATACAATGAGTTCATTGGACTGAGAAAACAAGGAATTTCACTAGTCTATTGCATATAATTGGTATTATGAGCTTTCCCCTAAATATAAACTTAAAAAAAAATTACTTCTAGGATAGCTAAGGTTAGTTGCATGCTTGAGATTTTTTATTTTAGAGAACTAGGAGCATGGTGTTCTCAAAGATTTGATTCAAGGCATTGATTAATAAAAATAAATGAGTGTGGAAGAAATCATATCCTTCTTACACCCAATACTCTTAGAAGGATGTTATGACCCACAACATCATATAACATCCTAAAACATTATGAGGAAAAATATTTCCTGGATTCTCAACGTGGTAGTTTGATTTTTCTTAAGGATTTTTTGTCCCAACATCCTCTCAGTCCCTCGAGCACCAAAGAGATTAATAAATGCATGTTTTCTCAGTTGTATAAATAATTCACATGGATTTTGACATGACTAGTGGGTCGGGACTCAAAAACTTATATTCCCAGGTATATTTTATACATCATCCATTGCTCCGTACAAGTAGGGATCATTTTTTATTGAGCCCAAATTATATCGAATGTGATTTCCTACCAATTTTCAAACTATATTCAAACTAATAGGTTATACATGAACTTTTACTTGGTTCTTGATTTAGCTTACTGTAACACATTCAAGGGCATGCTCCCAAAGGGAAATGCCAATTTTGATAAAGATCCTACTCAATTTTGGTACCCCACATTATGGAAGCACAAGGCACCATTTAATTTTTACCAAATATAATATTCCTTTGTCAAGGAATGCAGAAGTATACTCATCGGGACTTAACAAACCAGAGTGACAAAGAAGGCCATGGATTTTCTCATGGGGAAAGGAGTATGTGTGTCAAACGAGAAGTTCACTTACATAAGCCTCTTTGGCTTTGAAGGGACTCCCCTTCTTCTTCACTAACTTATTTGTTATAAAGTTTTGGCTTATGAATTATGTAGATAGTATAGGACATGGTCCATGTTTTTCAATAAGAAGAGGAAGCGACAATTCATTCCCATGCTTTTGAATATTGATGCTATTACAACAACAAATTAATCAAACATGATTAATACAAAATGATTATTTGAGTCTTTTAATATGAAATAAGACGAAACCCACATCTGATCCTCAATATATTTTTACGACACATATGGTTTCAATCTGATATGAATCAGTTTTTAATATGTTGGAATAACTTACATAAGGAGGCAATGACAACAAGGACTCTCATGTCAAAGCCAAGGTGATAGAAACCCAAGAAAAAATACTCCCAAAAGTAAGAATCAATCCACCCATGAAGATGAACATACAATGAAAATTTCAAATGTTGGTGCAATAGAAGTCTCCCTCATGGAAGAAAAAAAAACAAAAAAAAAAACAAAGCAAACAAAGGAACATATCCACAGCTAGTGTCAAAGGTGGCATAGTTCACCACTCCCATAAGAGTTCCTCCTCGGGCCATAGAAATAAAGAAGTTAATATTGGAGGAAGAGATAATAATGAATGTTGTGTGGGTGATGGAGATGGCGGGGATCCCTGATGATCTAAATTGGAGACAACACATGTTGTTACTCCTATTTCCAAGAGTAAAAGGAATTCAGTTGGATGCAATACTCAAGACCCTAGGGGTTTGGAAACAAAGGGAACATACATGGAAGTTGACGAGGTCAATGACATTCCCGCATGGGCCATGGTACAAATACAAGAGAGTAAATTGATTAAAAATTAGTTGTCCCAGAAGGGGCCAACAATATTTGAGGAAGAGTCTATCACTCTTCAGAATGGAAAATATGATAAATAGTCCAAGAAGCTATATATTTAAAGGGTCAATCTAAAGGATAAAAGAGTGGGAAATAGCTCAGTCGATAATGGAGGAGGAGTTAGAGAAATATAGATTTAAGAAGAGGATAAGGGAACTTGAATCTTCCCTTATCCCAAAGACATTATTTGTAGATCCCTTATCTATGATATTCTTGAATGAATTTCCTGAAGAAGTGACTGGATCAAGGTCTAAGGTACCAAGGATACTAAACTATTGATGGGTCTTAAGAAATATGTTGCTGAAAACATTAATAAAAGACTTATCATAATTATGGAAGATCTGGATATTGTTATAGAGGTAGGTGTCATGACAGGAAGAGTTTGTTCACTTAAGGAATTCTTGCAAAAGGACTTGCAAACTAAAGAAGGTTTTCATGAAAATGCAGTAAGTACATTTGTTGCAAGAATATCAAGAATGGAAAATCTCATAAGTTTGAAACATGATCTCCCTTATCAAAATAGATTGAAGCAAATACAAGTTGTCTATCTTGGGAGGATAGATAGCCTCCATCAATTTATTGCCACTTTTGATGCTATAGAAGGAAGGTGAAGTACATTGTTTCTAAGGGTGAAGGATATCATCAAGGAACTCGAAATCCAACCATTGATAAGGGATTAAATATTTTTGACAATAGATGAATATGGAGGTTGAAATATGTATACGAAGGGTCCCACGAGGAATAGAATTTGACGATCTCACAAAATTTTTGAAGGATGAGATCTGACATTGGTTGCTTGATTTTTTGAATGAGAATGAATACCAAGAATCCATTGCAAAATTCTAACATGAGACATTAAAGACTAAAAAATATGAGTTGTTTGGGGTTAGAGTTAAAATAGATATAATCGTAGCACCATTATGAAAGTATACTCAAGAATGGATAAAGGGTGTGTTAGAAGAAATAGATAAAACACCTTGATCTTGAATATTAAAGAAATGGTTATAATAGTTCAAATTGATGATGTTGTTTCTTATTTAAAGGGAAAGGAAATAAAGAGCCAAACAAAAACACCAAACCCTACTTCCATTTTTGTGATTATAATCCTTGTTTGAATCATATCCCTATGTTTTCTTCTTTCTCATTCTACAATAATCTAGTCTTTTCATCAAATGTTGTTATGTGAGAGAGTGTATGAGGGAGAGAGAGGAAAACATAGAAGAGCGGTAGAGAGTGAGTGTGTTA
>ML787592.1:1128305-1142305 GCA_009831015.1 Picea engelmannii | reverse complement strand
TCTCGAAAAACCTTCATTTAGGCCCTCAAAATGGCCCCGGAAGTTAAAACCTGCTAAAAATAGTAAATTGCCAAAATGGCCAGAAAACTGTTTTGAGCCATTTGGAAAAGATGGGTGGCCCCCGATATCCACCTGGATCAAAGTTTGTATAGGCCTCCTGCTCTGACTCACGTTGCAACAGTTTGGAAGTGGTCCAGTAGATCCTTCACTATGCAATAATTCTTGAAGAATTCAACCTTCAAGTTCTGATCTGTAATGGTGGACACAGAGATCGAATTTTTCTTTATTCCTGGCACATACACCACATTGTTAATGTGATGAACTGTACCATTCGGAAATGTCACAGGAATGTCTCCATATCCCTTGATCTAATGAGCGTGGTCATCACCAAGATATATGCTGGCTCCATTTTGTGTTTCTTTAAAATTAGTATACCACATCTTATTGCATGTCATATGTACTAATGCTCTAGAATCCACAAATTAGGCATCATAATCATCTGTTTTAGTAGATAAAGTAGTGTTAGACACAAACAACCTAAGTGTTAAATTTTTAATTAAATAAAGTACCTAGGCAAGTGTTTCTCATCCCTAGGTGCCTAAGGGGTGAGAAAGGGCCTAATGTGGGCCCTAGTCATTTAATTTGTGAGATGAAAATTAAAAGGTGACTTTATGACTTTAGTGAGGATTAGTGAAGAGACACCAAATCACAGCCACTCATCTAATCCAATCTCAACCGTTGGATTAAGAGACCCCTCACCTACCTCATGAGGTTGATTAGGGTAGGAGGGTGCACCCTAGCTAGGGTTTTTGTTCATGCAATTTTGTTGAGAGAGAAAAAGAGAAGAGAGAGGTCGAGCTTTGAGAAGAGAGACAACATTTGCAGGAGGAGAGGCATGCATCCCAAGGAAAACTAGCAGACATGGATTTCGAGGCAGAAGACAACAAAAAAGAATAGTCCATACAGTATGGATTTGAGGGGCCATACAACATTTATTGTGCATAGTTTTCGAGGAGAACAACAACACGATTTTTTGGGAGTATTTGGCATGCATTCCAAGGCAACCGTACAACTATTCTAGGCACAGAAATAGAGGAGGTTGCTGGGCACATTTTTCTGGGTGAGAAAATTCCATACAGTCCATACGGACCTGCACAAAAATTCAGGGCCATACCACATAAAAATTTTGGGCACAATTTTCAAGGTGTTGGGCACGTTTTTCAAGGAATTTTGTTAGCTAGATTTTCCATACAGTTGCAGCAGAAATTTGGCATGCATTTCGAGGACAAACTATAAAACATTTAATGTTGTGATTGTCGTACAGTGGTATGGATTTCTGTTTCAGAAATCGAGAAGCAAGCTACAGGGATGTCCAGATAAGTTTGTAAATTTTTGAAGATGAATATGTTGTAAAAGAATTTCTCAGAAGCCCATAAATAATAAAAATCCCTCTCACTGGTTTTCCCCTTGTGGGTTTTTACAGGGTCAATGTTAGACTGAAAATTTCTGTGTCTATAATTTTCTAAGTTTTACATGCTGCTGATATTTTATTTCTCCATTATAAATGATGTTTAGAATCCTCATGTTTCAGTTCTGAAGTTAATTTTCTGCTAAGTTTTATTTGCTAATATAAAACTGGGTTTGGGCATTAAATATTGGATGAAAAATCAACGAGACTGAAACTGGGTTGGGGTCTAAAATTTTTACATGGTATCGGAGCTGAGTTGAAGGGAAGCAGAGATTTCAATAGTCAGAGAGTTGGGACAACAATCACTTCACAGGGCAGATTTTTGAATTTATTATTTTCAGCAGAAAGGGGTCAATGGCTACAGGTTTGAGAGTTGAGGATAGACTTGATGGGGCAGCAAATTTTGGTGCTTGGAAGGAGAGGATGATCTTGCTTTTGCAAGAAAACAAGTTGTGGGACATTGTGGAAAATACCACTACTCATCCTGTTGTGGTACCTATTGATGCTACTCTTCTTGCAGCTTACACTAAGAAGAGTATCAAGGCTAAGAGATTTATTCTTGATGCCATCAAGCATCATTTGATTCCTCACTTTACGGGGAAGACACATGCCTATGAGATGTGGGATTCTTTGACTAAATTGTACTAGAGTACAAATGAGAACCGGAAAATGGTTTTGAGGGAAAAACTAAAGAGCATAAAAATGACCAAGGCTGAAAATGTGGTCACATACCTTACTAGATTGACACAGGTGAGGGATGAGCTTGGAGCTGTGGGGGAAGCCATAGTTGACAGTGATCTTGTGAGAACATCATTGAATGGAGTTTCCAAACAATGGGATGTTTTTGTGGAGGGCATTGTTGCTAGGGAGAAGCTTCTCGGTTGGGAACGTATTTAGGATGACTTTGTTCAGGAGGAGACCTAGAGAGTTTATACACAAGGCAGTTCATCTACAGGTCATGAGGAGGAGAATGTGGCTCTTGCTACCACTAGCAATAAGAAGTTCAAAAAGGGTCCAAAGGGAGGACACAAGCCCAAGGGTGAAGGGAAGAAAGACATGAGCAAAGTCAAGTGCTTTGCATGCCATAAGTTTGGGCACTATGCAAGTCAGTGTCTAAACAAGAAGAAGAAACAAACAATAGCTTCAACAAAGGTGGAAGAGTTTTCCACCAAGTTTGACAGGGAATTTTCCTTGATTGTGTTTCTATCCTTGAGGACCACTACTTCAGATACTTGGTATATTGAAAGTGGTGCCTCTCGCCATATGAAAATGGTTCGTGAGCACTTGACAAATCTTACACATTGTGGAGATGCAGAGGTAGTGTTTGGAGATGACCGGGAGGTCAAGGTGGCTGGTTGTGGGACTGTATCATTTCAGAGGGAGTCTTTGCCTCCCATGAATTTGACAGAGGTTCTATATTTTCCGGGATTGAAGAACTTAGTGTTAGTTTCTACTATTGAGGAGAAGGGCTATGAGGTCCTGTTCCATGATGGGAAGGTGCTTCTCTTCCCCGGAGGGTCTAGCATCACTTCGGCCAAAGTGATTGGTACTAGACATGAGAGGTTGTACAAGTTTTTGTTCCAGCCAGTGAGAGCATTGATTCATAGTACTAGCAACAACAGTGACCTATGTGAGCTATGGCATAGGAGGATGGCACATTTTCACCATAGGGATTTGAGAGTTCTGAGGGAGATGGTGACGGGAGTTCCATATTTTAGTTCAGAGCACCATGAGTTGTGCAAGGGGTGTGCTTTGGAAAAGTACACCAAGACTGCTTTTCCGAGCAGTGATAATAGAGCCGTAGGGATACTTGATCTTATACATTCAGATGTATGCGGCCCGATGTCTTCGACATCGTTGACTGGTTCCCTATACTATGTTGTATTCATTCATGACCTCTCTTGGAAGTCCTGGATTTTCTTCATGAAGACCAAAGGATAGGTCTTCAGTTGGTTCCAAGAGTTCAAAGCTCTTGGGAGAACCAGACAGAGAATAAAATCAGAGTCCTGAGATCGGAAAATGGGGGTGAGTATACCTCCAAGGAATTCATGGACTTCTGTGCAGGAGAGGGCATCAGGAGGGAGTTGATTGTTCCTTACAACCCTCAGCAGAATGGGGTTGCAGAGAGGAAGAATAGGGCCATTTTTAGGGCTGCGAGAGTCATGTTACATGATCAGGGGCTGCCACTATTTCTATGGGCTGAGGCATGCTACACTGCAGTTTATTTACAGAACAGGAGCCCCCACAAGGTTGTGGGGAGCATGACTCCTAGGGAGGCTTTCTATGGGAACAAGCCTGAGGTGGGGCACCTTCGTATTTTTGGGTGCATCACATTTTCATATGTCCCTTCTGAGAAGAGGAAAAATCTAGAGCCCACGACGGAGAGACGGATCTTTGTTGGGTACAGTGAGACTTCAAAGGCTTTTTGTATATACCTTTCTTTCTTGAGGAATATTGTCTTGAGGAGGGATGTCATATTTGAGGAGGACGGAGCCTTTAGGAAGTCTAGAGGGATAGAGAAGGGTGAGCAGTATTCACTACAGATTCAAGTGAGTCCACAGTAGACTACAGTGACACAGAGTTCGGGGCCACTAGTTTCGGGGATGACAAGTTCACAGGTGACACGGCCACAGGTTTGAGGTTCACAGGCTACTAGTCCACATGTTTCAGGATCAGGTACTTCAGAGTTTACTTTAGGATCATTGTCTTCAAGAGATGGGGTTGAGAAGGGAGAGTCCCCTCCACAGTACAATACTTCAGAGAGGAGGAAGCCCAAGTGGCTTTAGGACACTTTGAGGGAGGCACAGGGTTCAGTGGGGAATCCTAGATAGGAAGTGAGGGAGAGTAAACCTCCTGAGAAGTTTTATAGCTACATCGCGATGGTGAGCTCTATTCAGGAGTCTAAGCCTTCCACTTTTGAGGAGGCCACTAGTAGACAGGTATGAAGAGATTCCATGATGGAAGAGTACAATTCCATCATGAAGAATGATGTCTGGGAAGTTGTTCCTAGACCTGAGGGGAAGTCAGTGGTGACTTCCAGGTGGCTCTATAAACTAAATCATGTTGCAGATGGCAGTGTTGAGAATTACAAAGCTCTATTTTGGGCTCGGGGTTTTTCACAGGTTGAGGGAGTCGACTATGATGAGACCTTTGCGTCGATTGCTAGATACACTTCGATCAGGGCAGTGATCTCTATTGCAGCAAAGATGGGTTGGAAGATCCACTAGATGGATGTGAAGACAACATTTCTGAATGGTCTTATTGAGGAGGAGGTGTCTATTGAGCAACCATTGGTCTTTGAGGTGCATGGGAGAGAGTCTCATGTGTGTAGACTGAAGAAGGCATTGTATGGGATGAAACAAGCTCCCAGAGCTTGGTATTCGAGGATAGATGCCTATTTGCAGCAGTTGGGTTTTGCGAAGAGTGAGGCGGATCCCAACCTATACTTCATTGTGGTTAGAGAGGATCCTCTCATTCTTCTGCTATATGTGGATGATCTTTTCATTATAGGGGTGGAGAGATTCATCAACAACTACAAGGACAACCTTGCTTCAGAGTTCGAGATGACTGACATTGGATTGATGCATTACTTTTTGGGATTGGAGGTTTGGTAGGAGCCTGGATACATCTTCCTGGGACAAGGGAAGTATGTGTGTGATATTATGAGCAAATTTCAAATGGGGGATAGTAGGCCCATGACCACTTCCATGATTACCAACTGGAAGAAGCTCCATGCTTCTAAGTCACAGTTGGTGGATTCATCTTTGTATTGTCAGTTGATCGGGTCATTGATATATTTGGTCAATACCAGGCCAGGTATTTGTTTTGTTGTCAACACTCTCAGTCAGTTCATGGTGGAGCCTAGGAGAGTGCACTGGGTGGTAGAAAAACATGTGCTCAGGTATATTTGTGGTATGATAGATTATGGTTTGGACTATCAGAGAGGAGATGGAGTTCATCTGGTTGGCTATACAGACTCGGATTGGGAAGGATGTGTCAGTGACAGGAAAATCATTTCAGGGTGTTGTTTTGGATTGGGATTAGCAGTTGTGTCTTGGTTCAGTTGAAAACAAAAGTTAGTGGCTTTCAGTTCTGCAGAGGCTGAGTATATGGCATCCAGTCAGGCCAGTTGTGAGGCCCTTTGGCTTCACAAAATGTTGGTGGTATTGTTCGGTGTATAGTTGAGGCCTACTGTGATTTACTGTGATAATCAAAGTTGCATTAAACTCTCGTAGAATCCAGTTTTTCATGACCGGTCTAAGCATATCAAGATTCGTTATCACTTCATCTGTGACTATGTTCAGAAAGGAGTTGTGGAGATACAGTACATATCTACAGAGGAGCAGGTTGCAAACATACTCACCAAGGCATTGGGCAGAGGCAAGTTTGTATTTTTCAGCTACAAGCTTGGAGTGGTGAGTAACACTTTCCTCGGTATGACAGAGTGTTAAAGTTTTAATTAAATAAAGTACCTAGGAAAGTGTTTCTCATCCCTAGGCACCTAAGGGGTGAGAAAGTGCCTAATGTGGGCCCAAGTCATTTAATTTTTGAGATGCAAATTAAAAGGTGACTTTATGACTTTAGTGAGGGTGAGTGAAGAGACACCAAATCTCAGTCACTCATCTAATCCAATCTCAACCGTTGGATTAAGAGACCCCTCACCTACCTCATGAGGTCGATTAGGGTAGGAGGGCACACCCTAGCTAGGGTTGTTGTTCATTCATTTTTGCTGAGAGAGAAAAAGAGAAGAGATAGGTCGAGCTTTGAGAAGAGAGACAACATTTGCAGGAGGAGAGGCACACATCCCAAGGAAAACTAGCAGGCAAGGATTTCAAGGTAGTAGACAACAATAAAGAACATTCCGTATAGTATGGATTTGAGGTGTCGTACAACATTTATTGTGCACAGTTTTAGAGGAGAACAACAACACGATTTTCTAGGAGTATTTGGCACGCATTCTAAGGTAGCCATACAACTATTCCAAGCACAAAAATCGAGGAGGTTGTTGGGAATGTTTTTCTGGGTGAGAAAAGTTTGTATAGTCCATATGAACCTGCATAGAAATCGAGGGCCATACCACAAAAAAATTATGGGCACGATTTTCAAGGTGTTGCGCATTATTTTCAGGCATTTACTTAGATGGGTTTTCCGTATAGTTGCAGCAGAAATTTGGCACGTATTTCAAGGACACTCCATACAACATTTAATGTTGTGACAACCATATAGTGGTACGAATTTCTGGTTCAGAAATCGAGAAGCAAGCTACAGGAATGTCCAGATGAGTTTGTAAATTTCTGAAGATGAATATGCTGTAAAAGAATTTCTCAGAAGCCCATAAATAATAAAAAGCCCTCTCTCACTGGTTTTCCCCTTATGGGTTTTTCCAGGGTCGATGTTAGACCAAAAATTTCAGTGTCTATAATTTTCTGAGTTTTACATGCTATTGATATTTTATTTCTTCATTATAAATGATGTTTTGAATCCTCATGTTTCAACTCTAAAGTTAATTTTCTACTAAGTTTTATTTGCTGATATAAAACTAGGTTTGGGCATTAAACATTGGCTGAAAAATCAGCGAGACTGAAACTGGGTCGGGGTCTGAAAATTTTACACTAAGATCTCGTGAATCAAAATTTTGGGGTTCATCAATATCTTCACTAGCAATAATTAATCTAAGATCATGATTTGACGATTTTTTTGCATAATGACCTGAATGTGTTCTAGGTTTGTTCCTAGCCTCATCACTTTTCTTCTTATGATAGTCTTTAACAATATGTTCAGGTCGACCACAATAAAAACAACTCTTTGATTCAGTCCTGTTAGATTTCATACCTTGATTCAGTCTTGGAGATTGTCTTCTCTATGATGAACTGTCTCTCTGCCATGAACTTCCTCATCTGCCTCTTTTTTCTGATCTCCTTCTAGAATATCTCTTATTTGACCACAATGCAAAATCTGTATTGTGAGGCTTCAGATTCCCGCGTCTCTCTTCATCTTGCAACAAAATACCTGTCAGTTCTTCAAACGTAGGAGGTTTCTCCCTTGTTGTGGGACCTATTATGAACATATGATAATCTTCTAGCATACCATTTAAGGTAATAGTGACTAGATCAGTGTTGGAAACAATTTCCCCTATATTTACTATCTTGTTTTTCACCTCTTTAATACGACCCAAAAATGAACTAACAGATTCATTTCCATCCATATTAATGCCTAGCAATTTAGTTTTCAGGAACAAAATGTGATTTGTGTTGCTAGTTTCATACAATGCTTTAAGCGTTGTCCATGTTGCAGCAGAAGTTGTAGCTTCTTTAATATATGGAATTATGCTATCTTTAATTGACATGAGAAACAATACCTTTGCCTTGTTTTCACGCTTCTCCCAATCTTGGATCTATGTTGTTGTCGCACCTGCAGCTTCATTAGGTTTCACTTCAGTTACCTTCACAATGTTCCAAACACCATAGCCTTCCATGAGCATCTATATCTTGAATTTCCATTTCATGAAATTCGAGCCATCTAACTTGTGGGTTTCGTTGAGGTAGGTCTCCACCAGTGGATTCGCCATCGCTGCAAGATATTCTCTGCAAGTAAAACACCAAGGATATGCAACTTTTCGTCGAGTTTTCTCCTGTGCTGAGAAGTCTGTTGCTCTGCCTTCGGATACACTTATCCAACTCTACCTATGTTCTCATCTTAAATCATGCATGCATCCACCTTTAAATCATAACACCACCTCACATGCATATATCAAAATCATGCATGCACCTTAATATCCAAAATATCTACTTTTTAAAGAAAAAACTTAACACCACTTTATATATTAAAAAATAATATAAATTTCTTGAAAAAATAAACTTTTCCCTTTTGTTTTTTGGTTTTTAAATACACACATCCACTTTAATAAGAAGGTGAATAACTCCCTTTTCACCTCAGGCTTTAATAAAAAAAGTATCCACTTAATAAAAACGTATCCACTTAATAACCTTCATGCATGCAAACTCCATGCATGAAAACTAAACCTTCACGCCGACTCACCAAATCCATGCTTCATGTAAAAATAAATCTTCATGATTTGCAACTATACCATGATAAAATATATCTTTTATCACCTCAACCTTCAATGGCGCACACCATTCACGATTTGGTGTCCATGCTCACGCATGCAAACCTGCTCATGCAAATTTTGCAAATGGTGGATCGGCCTCACGCTCCAATACAAACTCATGCAAATGGAGGTTGATGTGTATGCTTCCCTCTTGGTCACGCAGTAAAAATACACTCACAATTTGCTGACGACCCGACATCCAAACTCGTGATTCAAGCTCACGTTCCAGTGTCACCCTGAACCTACACAACAACAAACGTTTCCGCACCTCATGCAACCATAGACTGCGGGGAGTCCGCACCTCACTCTCTACTTGGGCACAAAAATATTTAAAGCCTTCTACACTGCAAATTCATCTGGACTGTGGAAGATTTTATGGGCGTAAAGTCTAAGTAGTGTGCCGCCACAACCTACCAGAGGAGGGACCTGTGGACCTCCATAAATTTATGCACCTATCCCCGTGGATCTGATACCAGGATAAAATATGAGAAACAAACACACACCGGTGAGGCTACGCTCACTTCTATATTATTCAATGAAGACTCATTACATCATTATATAGGAAAAGACTCTATTGACGGTTACATGCAAACCACATACAACTAGACTCTACAGATAGTGAACTACGAAATGACTCTTAGAACTGACGCTTACAACTCACTCTTACTCCATTATTTCCAAGTATAACTGTCATATCATGTATGTAAATATCCTATCTCTTTTGTTGTGTATTAAGAGATAAGTCATAAATACTCATGTACTCTATCCACCGCCTCATTGTCTTTTATCATACCACCCTCATAAAGGTTGTCAGTGGCACCCACACCGATAGACCCGATGCCATAACATTCCACGTTCCACTATACCAACCATCACCTTTGCCTATTAATGGCATATTTCCTATCCTCCCTCAATCACACATCCTCTTTTCCTTGCAGTTGCAGCAACCATCCCCTCCCTCAATCACACATCCTCTTTTCCTTGCAGTTGCAACAGTCGTCCTTGTACATTCAAGCTCAAATTTCTCGGTTTTTATACTGGATATATTTTCTCCTACTTCTCTCTCTTCTTAGACTAATGCCATGGCCCATAACTCTCACTTCTCTTTGAGTAATGCCATGGCCATAGGAACTAGAGCTGTTGGTCAAGTTCCGATGGACATTATAAAGAAGGGCATTTTTGCTCCAATAACAGAATAGCTAGATGGAGCCAAACAATCAGTTAATGCGACATAACAGAGATCGTTTGAAGAACCTTTCACAAGATATCTCTAGTATCTTTCGAGATAATGAGAACACATCACCCTCAGGGATCATCCAATCTTGGTTGGGGAGGATGCACAATGTCATGCAAAAGGTGGAAGGTATCTCCAGCATCAGAATTCCAAGCCAAATTCAAGAATGGGCCTCCAAAATGGACAAGCTCTTAAATGACTTGTCGATTGACTTATCAATATCTGCGTATGATAGGATGAAAATATCGCTTCAAGAGGTAGATGTCCTACGTCATCCCATGCCATAATTTAGCTTTGTAGGAAAGGAAATTGAAACTGCTGAGACTCAGCTCAAGACGTGGATTAGTGTTGAACCTCTAGAAGTTTGGTCGATTTGTGTCTACGATATGTCAGACGTTGGAAAGACGTCGCTACTCCGAAGGGTCTACAACTTTTACAAGGTCAGTAATGTCTTTGATGTTGTGATCTGGCTAACAGTTTCTCGAGACTATGGAGTTCGAGACTTCCAGGGTCATAATGCAAAGGAACTCAAACTAGACCTTTCTGACATTTCTGATCTTGATACTGATAAGCCGAAGATGAAGTTATCTGGACAGCGGTGTTGGCTCAAACAATTCGAGAACAATGATCTTAATGCATCCCGATTTGAGAACTAGGACCAAAACCCATGGTGGATCTGTAGCCCAGTGTGGCCCATAACAACATAGCTGCTCATACCCTTGGAGAAGATGTCCTTGCACAAGAAATCATGGATGATAATTATCTTACTGATGGCCTTAAGGAATATGATGAGTGGACCATTGAATTTAGAAAACTCAACATGGGTTCTCCTTTTGCATAGGGGGCATTTGGTAAGCTTTACAAGGGTACCTACAATAACAAGGATGTTGCAGTGAAGATCCTTGAGAGGCCAGAGAATAATATAGAGAAGGCCCAAATCCTTGAGCAACAATTCACACAGGAAGTCAATACGCTGATGACTCTAAGGCATCATAATGTGGTGAGATTCATCGAGTCTTGTAAGAAACCTGTGGTTTGGTGTATTGTGACAGAGTATGCCAAGGGGGGTTCTGTGAGGCAGTCTATGGCAAAGAGACAGAACCACCCAGTGCCTTTAAAATTAGTAGTGAAGCAAGCATTGGGTGTGGAAAGGGGCATGGAGTATCTGTAGAGTCTTGGGTTTATTCACAAGGATCTAAAGTCTAATAATCTTCTCATAGCTATGGAAAAGTCTATCAAGATTGCAGATTTTGGGGTTGCTAGAATTGAAGTGCAGACGAAAGGCATGAATCCAGAAACTGGGACGTATAGTTGGATGGAGTTGTAAGCTAGATCTTGTCCTACATTTTTATCCATTTTTTTCTTCTTTTCCCCTTTTTATTATTTTAATCATGTCCATAGTTTATGCCTATGATGACCTGCTTGCTTTTTAAAGTACTACGCTGCTTATGTCATTCCCTTACTTAGATATTGGAAACCTATGCAATTTGATGTTTCAATTCAAATTCTTTTCTAGTATGATATATATGGTTGTTTTCTAGGAATTGAATGACCGGATTGGGGTAACATGCCCATGTCACTTGTTATTCTCATGAATTTACTTTTCAGGTCCAGGTTTCCAATGTATGGTCTCACAAAAATTGCTTGGTTAGATTGGGGTTACAGACAACTTACAAGTATATCCCATAGTAGCGAGACTCGAATACAATTACGATTCGGTATGGAAAAATATGTAATGAAAAAATCCAGTATGCCTCTAATACGGAACTGTAAATATCATAGATATGAAAGTATGCATTTTGTTCCATATTCTAGAAGAAATTCAGCCTCAAGAACTCCCAATAAACCAGAAAAAATAATTCATGTTTTGAAAATTTTGCAATGTAGTTTATATTTATAGGTATTTTATCTGTTTTTAAAAATAATTTTGAGGTTTTTGGGTTTGTGGTTTTTGGGCTTATAGGTCCAGGTGTATCAAAAAAAAGTTAAAAGTAGGTTGACCATATATCATATACATATTGTACTGAAAATTCGCCTAATTTCGTACTGTTGTTTTATTTCTGTACAGTAAAGGCCAATATGGTCGAATCTTGCTACTATGGTATATCCATGCATATGTCATTTTAATTGAATGGTCAGTTTAGTTTAGTGGTACAAATTAGTACGCGTGCTGTTTATTTCACAGGTTTTGAATGGTCATATTGAGATGATGAAGTGGCATATGATCTTTTGATTATGCTGCAATTGTTGATGCCACCAATCTACTGTCTATATTGTGCTATAAAATCAGAAATATGTTATTATCATTTGATTGAAGTTAATATTTGAATTTAATTTTACATTTTACTCGGAGGAATCTTTAAAATTTCAATTCGGTAGAAAACTGATTTTTGTTACTCTGTAAAATCTTTTAATTCTGGTGTAAGTCTTTAAGTGAGACTTCTCAATTTTTTTTTTCTTTGATAATCTCACCCACCCTCACACACTTAAGCGAAGAATGGGATGTTGATGCTATCCAACTGCATAGGTGGCTGGTAACTCCAAAAGACCTGATGAGATTGAATCCTAGATCTATATGGACTTAGCACCATAGCACCTACCAATGGAGCATCCAAATGAGTTTCTTGAAATACCTCTGGAAGTAGATTAGGATACTAGTAAAATCTGCACGATTCAATCAAACTTATTTGATTTTAGCCTTTCGTATGGACATAAATTAGGATGGTGTTCCAAATGGACAAAATCAGAGTATAAACTTACCTTTCATTTATTTACTTTTATCAAATGGCCATAAACAAGGTGAATTATCTAACTGCAAAGAGAATTTAAGCATTGCTTGTAAGTTCGTATTGTTCATACACTCATTCAGAGGAAACTTTAAAGGAAGTGCTAAAACGATTATAAAGTAGTCATTTAGATCAACTTTAAACTCACTGTCTTGAAGTGAGGAAATTGTTTTTTTCTCTGAAAAGTTTTCAATCTAAAAAACCATTCACATGTGCAGACACATTTAGATACCTTTTCTTTTTTAAAATTTTATGTATGAAGTAGTCAAATCTCTATTTAATGCGAGAAGAAAGAACATATGGCTTATCATGCGTGGATAAGCCATATCTTATCTCAAGAGATTTACGATTGGAACTTAAAGACATGATTGGATCTTCTCTCATAGATTTGAGATTGCTTGTCACCATAAAATTGTAAGCTTAAAATATTTAAACATTGCATCTATGTGAAGGTAGAGAAACCAACTATTGTCATTGATTTATAGATCCAACAATCTCTCCTTGTCATCATCTCTCCAAAAATAAATTAAAAAATGAATGACTGAACAAAAAACTTATCTCTTTGATGATGCCATTTATTTTAAATATCTACAAAAATATTTGAAAGTGAGAATGCCCATATCCTTACCAAACATAGTTAATGGAGATGAATAGCCATATATCTAATAGCCATAATACACATATTCCTGCGAAATCCACTCAATGGAAATGAATAACCATGTATGAAATATCTTTGGGAGGAAATCAAATATTTCTCATGTAACACATTAAAATTATAATGAATTGTTGCATCTGAACGATGAAAAACTTGAAGTATTCCAAATATTGAAGAATGTCAAGAAGATGTGAACAAATGTCACCTCTTGTATAATAAGCTACATGAAGATATGAATCCAGCGAGCTACAGGAAGAAGCACCTGGTAACCAATATGAGTAGGTATTTCTGTATTTTAGAAGGGTGACAGGGAGTGTTACTGCAATCAAGTTGTTTTTTCATAGAGCAGGGATGCATTAATAACGACATCTTAGTCTGTTTATTTATGATGTAATACAAAATTGACCACGAAAATTATTTTAATATGTCATTTGTAACCTTCGTGACTGGTAAATAAGAGAGAGAGAGACTTTATTTAACTCCAAATTAATGACTATTAATTACATGAGTACTTGGATGAAAAATATGCTTTAAAAAAACTAGAGAATAGTCAGTCACCTCTCATCTTTTCTATTTCAAATGTGCAAAACCCTATAGCACACTACTATTATTTATATTAATTAATTTTTTTAGTTAAAATAAAAGTAAAAATTTAATAAATATTCTTTCCTTCTTCATTAAGGAAAGAAAGTTTCCTTTCAACTTCAGTTTTTTAGTTCCAAAGTCACATGGATGTCTGTTTTTTTTTT
>ML787592.1:1095438-1117520 GCA_009831015.1 Picea engelmannii | reverse complement strand
CTAGAGAGTTTATACACAAGGCAGTTCATCTACAGGTCATGAGGAGGAGAATGTGGCTCTTGCTACCACTAGCAATAAGAAGTTCAAAAAGGGTCCAAAGGGAGGACACAAGCCCAAGGGTGAAGGGAAGAAAGACATGAGCAAAGTCAAGTGCTTTGCATGCCATAAGTTTGGGCACTATGCAAGTCAGTGTCTAAACAAGAAGAAGAAACAAACAATAGCTTCAACAAAGGTGGAAGAGTTTTCCACCAAGTTTGACAGGGAATTTTCCTTGATTGTGTTTCTATCCTTGAGGACCACTACTTCAGATACTTGGTATATTGAAAGTGGTGCCTCTCGCCATATGAAAATGGTTCGTGAGCACTTGACAAATCTTACACATTGTGGAGATGCAGAGGTAGTGTTTGGAGATGACCGGGAGGTCAAGGTGGCTGGTTGTGGGACTGTATCATTTCAGAGGGAGTCTTTGCCTCCCATGAATTTGACAGAGGTTCTATATTTTCCGGGATTGAAGAACTTAGTGTTAGTTTCTACTATTGAGGAGAAGGGCTATGAGGTCCTGTTCCATGATGGGAAGGTGCTTCTCTTCCCCGGAGGGTCTAGCATCACTTCGGCCAAAGTGATTGGTACTAGACATGAGAGGTTGTACAAGTTTTTGTTCCAGCCAGTGAGAGCATTGATTCATAGTACTAGCAACAACAGTGACCTATGTGAGCTATGGCATAGGAGGATGGCACATTTTCACCATAGGGATTTGAGAGTTCTGAGGGAGATGGTGACGGGAGTTCCATATTTTAGTTCAGAGCACCATGAGTTGTGCAAGGGGTGTGCTTTGGAAAAGTACACCAAGACTGCTTTTCCGAGCAGTGATAATAGAGCCGTAGGGATACTTGATCTTATACATTCAGATGTATGCGGCCCGATGTCTTCGACATCGTTGACTGGTTCCCTATACTATGTTGTATTCATTCATGACCTCTCTTGGAAGTCCTGGATTTTCTTCATGAAGACCAAAGGATAGGTCTTCAGTTGGTTCCAAGAGTTCAAAGCTCTTGGGAGAACCAGACAGAGAATAAAATCAGAGTCCTGAGATCGGAAAATGGGGGTGAGTATACCTCCAAGGAATTCATGGACTTCTGTGCAGGAGAGGGCATCAGGAGGGAGTTGATTGTTCCTTACAACCCTCAGCAGAATGGGGTTGCAGAGAGGAAGAATAGGGCCATTTTTAGGGCTGCGAGAGTCATGTTACATGATCAGGGGCTGCCACTATTTCTATGGGCTGAGGCATGCTACACTGCAGTTTATTTACAGAACAGGAGCCCCCACAAGGTTGTGGGGAGCATGACTCCTAGGGAGGCTTTCTATGGGAACAAGCCTGAGGTGGGGCACCTTCGTATTTTTGGGTGCATCACATTTTCATATGTCCCTTCTGAGAAGAGGAAAAATCTAGAGCCCACGACGGAGAGACGGATCTTTGTTGGGTACAGTGAGACTTCAAAGGCTTTTTGTATATACCTTTCTTTCTTGAGGAATATTGTCTTGAGGAGGGATGTCATATTTGAGGAGGACGGAGCCTTTAGGAAGTCTAGAGGGATAGAGAAGGGTGAGCAGTATTCACTACAGATTCAAGTGAGTCCACAGTAGACTACAGTGACACAGAGTTCGGGGCCACTAGTTTCGGGGATGACAAGTTCACAGGTGACACGGCCACAGGTTTGAGGTTCACAGGCTACTAGTCCACATGTTTCAGGATCAGGTACTTCAGAGTTTACTTTAGGATCATTGTCTTCAAGAGATGGGGTTGAGAAGGGAGAGTCCCCTCCACAGTACAATACTTCAGAGAGGAGGAAGCCCAAGTGGCTTTAGGACACTTTGAGGGAGGCACAGGGTTCAGTGGGGAATCCTAGATAGGAAGTGAGGGAGAGTAAACCTCCTGAGAAGTTTTATAGCTACATCGCGATGGTGAGCTCTATTCAGGAGTCTAAGCCTTCCACTTTTGAGGAGGCCACTAGTAGACAGGTATGAAGAGATTCCATGATGGAAGAGTACAATTCCATCATGAAGAATGATGTCTGGGAAGTTGTTCCTAGACCTGAGGGGAAGTCAGTGGTGACTTCCAGGTGGCTCTATAAACTAAATCATGTTGCAGATGGCAGTGTTGAGAATTACAAAGCTCTATTTTGGGCTCGGGGTTTTTCACAGGTTGAGGGAGTCGACTATGATGAGACCTTTGCGTCGATTGCTAGATACACTTCGATCAGGGCAGTGATCTCTATTGCAGCAAAGATGGGTTGGAAGATCCACTAGATGGATGTGAAGACAACATTTCTGAATGGTCTTATTGAGGAGGAGGTGTCTATTGAGCAACCATTGGTCTTTGAGGTGCATGGGAGAGAGTCTCATGTGTGTAGACTGAAGAAGGCATTGTATGGGATGAAACAAGCTCCCAGAGCTTGGTATTCGAGGATAGATGCCTATTTGCAGCAGTTGGGTTTTGCGAAGAGTGAGGCGGATCCCAACCTATACTTCATTGTGGTTAGAGAGGATCCTCTCATTCTTCTGCTATATGTGGATGATCTTTTCATTATAGGGGTGGAGAGATTCATCAACAACTACAAGGACAACCTTGCTTCAGAGTTCGAGATGACTGACATTGGATTGATGCATTACTTTTTGGGATTGGAGGTTTGGTAGGAGCCTGGATACATCTTCCTGGGACAAGGGAAGTATGTGTGTGATATTATGAGCAAATTTCAAATGGGGGATAGTAGGCCCATGACCACTTCCATGATTACCAACTGGAAGAAGCTCCATGCTTCTAAGTCACAGTTGGTGGATTCATCTTTGTATTGTCAGTTGATCGGGTCATTGATATATTTGGTCAATACCAGGCCAGGTATTTGTTTTGTTGTCAACACTCTCAGTCAGTTCATGGTGGAGCCTAGGAGAGTGCACTGGGTGGTAGAAAAACATGTGCTCAGGTATATTTGTGGTATGATAGATTATGGTTTGGACTATCAGAGAGGAGATGGAGTTCATCTGGTTGGCTATACAGACTCGGATTGGGAAGGATGTGTCAGTGACAGGAAAATCATTTCAGGGTGTTGTTTTGGATTGGGATTAGCAGTTGTGTCTTGGTTCAGTTGAAAACAAAAGTTAGTGGCTTTCAGTTCTGCAGAGGCTGAGTATATGGCATCCAGTCAGGCCAGTTGTGAGGCCCTTTGGCTTCACAAAATGTTGGTGGTATTGTTCGGTGTATAGTTGAGGCCTACTGTGATTTACTGTGATAATCAAAGTTGCATTAAACTCTCGTAGAATCCAGTTTTTCATGACCGGTCTAAGCATATCAAGATTCGTTATCACTTCATCTGTGACTATGTTCAGAAAGGAGTTGTGGAGATACAGTACATATCTACAGAGGAGCAGGTTGCAAACATACTCACCAAGGCATTGGGCAGAGGCAAGTTTGTATTTTTCAGCTACAAGCTTGGAGTGGTGAGTAACACTTTCCTCGGTATGACAGAGTGTTAAAGTTTTAATTAAATAAAGTACCTAGGAAAGTGTTTCTCATCCCTAGGCACCTAAGGGGTGAGAAAGTGCCTAATGTGGGCCCAAGTCATTTAATTTTTGAGATGCAAATTAAAAGGTGACTTTATGACTTTAGTGAGGGTGAGTGAAGAGACACCAAATCTCAGTCACTCATCTAATCCAATCTCAACCGTTGGATTAAGAGACCCCTCACCTACCTCATGAGGTCGATTAGGGTAGGAGGGCACACCCTAGCTAGGGTTGTTGTTCATTCATTTTTGCTGAGAGAGAAAAAGAGAAGAGATAGGTCGAGCTTTGAGAAGAGAGACAACATTTGCAGGAGGAGAGGCACACATCCCAAGGAAAACTAGCAGGCAAGGATTTCAAGGTAGTAGACAACAATAAAGAACATTCCGTATAGTATGGATTTGAGGTGTCGTACAACATTTATTGTGCACAGTTTTAGAGGAGAACAACAACACGATTTTCTAGGAGTATTTGGCACGCATTCTAAGGTAGCCATACAACTATTCCAAGCACAAAAATCGAGGAGGTTGTTGGGAATGTTTTTCTGGGTGAGAAAAGTTTGTATAGTCCATATGAACCTGCATAGAAATCGAGGGCCATACCACAAAAAAATTATGGGCACGATTTTCAAGGTGTTGCGCATTATTTTCAGGCATTTACTTAGATGGGTTTTCCGTATAGTTGCAGCAGAAATTTGGCACGTATTTCAAGGACACTCCATACAACATTTAATGTTGTGACAACCATATAGTGGTACGAATTTCTGGTTCAGAAATCGAGAAGCAAGCTACAGGAATGTCCAGATGAGTTTGTAAATTTCTGAAGATGAATATGCTGTAAAAGAATTTCTCAGAAGCCCATAAATAATAAAAAGCCCTCTCTCACTGGTTTTCCCCTTATGGGTTTTTCCAGGGTCGATGTTAGACCAAAAATTTCAGTGTCTATAATTTTCTGAGTTTTACATGCTATTGATATTTTATTTCTTCATTATAAATGATGTTTTGAATCCTCATGTTTCAACTCTAAAGTTAATTTTCTACTAAGTTTTATTTGCTGATATAAAACTAGGTTTGGGCATTAAACATTGGCTGAAAAATCAGCGAGACTGAAACTGGGTCGGGGTCTGAAAATTTTACACTAAGATCTCGTGAATCAAAATTTTGGGGTTCATCAATATCTTCACTAGCAATAATTAATCTAAGATCATGATTTGACGATTTTTTTGCATAATGACCTGAATGTGTTCTAGGTTTGTTCCTAGCCTCATCACTTTTCTTCTTATGATAGTCTTTAACAATATGTTCAGGTCGACCACAATAAAAACAACTCTTTGATTCAGTCCTGTTAGATTTCATACCTTGATTCAGTCTTGGAGATTGTCTTCTCTATGATGAACTGTCTCTCTGCCATGAACTTCCTCATCTGCCTCTTTTTTCTGATCTCCTTCTAGAATATCTCTTATTTGACCACAATGCAAAATCTGTATTGTGAGGCTTCAGATTCCCGCGTCTCTCTTCATCTTGCAACAAAATACCTGTCAGTTCTTCAAACGTAGGAGGTTTCTCCCTTGTTGTGGGACCTATTATGAACATATGATAATCTTCTAGCATACCATTTAAGGTAATAGTGACTAGATCAGTGTTGGAAACAATTTCCCCTATATTTACTATCTTGTTTTTCACCTCTTTAATACGACCCAAAAATGAACTAACAGATTCATTTCCATCCATATTAATGCCTAGCAATTTAGTTTTCAGGAACAAAATGTGATTTGTGTTGCTAGTTTCATACAATGCTTTAAGCGTTGTCCATGTTGCAGCAGAAGTTGTAGCTTCTTTAATATATGGAATTATGCTATCTTTAATTGACATGAGAAACAATACCTTTGCCTTGTTTTCACGCTTCTCCCAATCTTGGATCTATGTTGTTGTCGCACCTGCAGCTTCATTAGGTTTCACTTCAGTTACCTTCACAATGTTCCAAACACCATAGCCTTCCATGAGCATCTATATCTTGAATTTCCATTTCATGAAATTCGAGCCATCTAACTTGTGGGTTTCGTTGAGGTAGGTCTCCACCAGTGGATTCGCCATCGCTGCAAGATATTCTCTGCAAGTAAAACACCAAGGATATGCAACTTTTCGTCGAGTTTTCTCCTGTGCTGAGAAGTCTGTTGCTCTGCCTTCGGATACACTTATCCAACTCTACCTATGTTCTCATCTTAAATCATGCATGCATCCACCTTTAAATCATAACACCACCTCACATGCATATATCAAAATCATGCATGCACCTTAATATCCAAAATATCTACTTTTTAAAGAAAAAACTTAACACCACTTTATATATTAAAAAATAATATAAATTTCTTGAAAAAATAAACTTTTCCCTTTTGTTTTTTGGTTTTTAAATACACACATCCACTTTAATAAGAAGGTGAATAACTCCCTTTTCACCTCAGGCTTTAATAAAAAAAGTATCCACTTAATAAAAACGTATCCACTTAATAACCTTCATGCATGCAAACTCCATGCATGAAAACTAAACCTTCACGCCGACTCACCAAATCCATGCTTCATGTAAAAATAAATCTTCATGATTTGCAACTATACCATGATAAAATATATCTTTTATCACCTCAACCTTCAATGGCGCACACCATTCACGATTTGGTGTCCATGCTCACGCATGCAAACCTGCTCATGCAAATTTTGCAAATGGTGGATCGGCCTCACGCTCCAATACAAACTCATGCAAATGGAGGTTGATGTGTATGCTTCCCTCTTGGTCACGCAGTAAAAATACACTCACAATTTGCTGACGACCCGACATCCAAACTCGTGATTCAAGCTCACGTTCCAGTGTCACCCTGAACCTACACAACAACAAACGTTTCCGCACCTCATGCAACCATAGACTGCGGGGAGTCCGCACCTCACTCTCTACTTGGGCACAAAAATATTTAAAGCCTTCTACACTGCAAATTCATCTGGACTGTGGAAGATTTTATGGGCGTAAAGTCTAAGTAGTGTGCCGCCACAACCTACCAGAGGAGGGACCTGTGGACCTCCATAAATTTATGCACCTATCCCCGTGGATCTGATACCAGGATAAAATATGAGAAACAAACACACACCGGTGAGGCTACGCTCACTTCTATATTATTCAATGAAGACTCATTACATCATTATATAGGAAAAGACTCTATTGACGGTTACATGCAAACCACATACAACTAGACTCTACAGATAGTGAACTACGAAATGACTCTTAGAACTGACGCTTACAACTCACTCTTACTCCATTATTTCCAAGTATAACTGTCATATCATGTATGTAAATATCCTATCTCTTTTGTTGTGTATTAAGAGATAAGTCATAAATACTCATGTACTCTATCCACCGCCTCATTGTCTTTTATCATACCACCCTCATAAAGGTTGTCAGTGGCACCCACACCGATAGACCCGATGCCATAACATTCCACGTTCCACTATACCAACCATCACCTTTGCCTATTAATGGCATATTTCCTATCCTCCCTCAATCACACATCCTCTTTTCCTTGCAGTTGCAGCAACCATCCCCTCCCTCAATCACACATCCTCTTTTCCTTGCAGTTGCAACAGTCGTCCTTGTACATTCAAGCTCAAATTTCTCGGTTTTTATACTGGATATATTTTCTCCTACTTCTCTCTCTTCTTAGACTAATGCCATGGCCCATAACTCTCACTTCTCTTTGAGTAATGCCATGGCCATAGGAACTAGAGCTGTTGGTCAAGTTCCGATGGACATTATAAAGAAGGGCATTTTTGCTCCAATAACAGAATAGCTAGATGGAGCCAAACAATCAGTTAATGCGACATAACAGAGATCGTTTGAAGAACCTTTCACAAGATATCTCTAGTATCTTTCGAGATAATGAGAACACATCACCCTCAGGGATCATCCAATCTTGGTTGGGGAGGATGCACAATGTCATGCAAAAGGTGGAAGGTATCTCCAGCATCAGAATTCCAAGCCAAATTCAAGAATGGGCCTCCAAAATGGACAAGCTCTTAAATGACTTGTCGATTGACTTATCAATATCTGCGTATGATAGGATGAAAATATCGCTTCAAGAGGTAGATGTCCTACGTCATCCCATGCCATAATTTAGCTTTGTAGGAAAGGAAATTGAAACTGCTGAGACTCAGCTCAAGACGTGGATTAGTGTTGAACCTCTAGAAGTTTGGTCGATTTGTGTCTACGATATGTCAGACGTTGGAAAGACGTCGCTACTCCGAAGGGTCTACAACTTTTACAAGGTCAGTAATGTCTTTGATGTTGTGATCTGGCTAACAGTTTCTCGAGACTATGGAGTTCGAGACTTCCAGGGTCATAATGCAAAGGAACTCAAACTAGACCTTTCTGACATTTCTGATCTTGATACTGATAAGCCGAAGATGAAGTTATCTGGACAGCGGTGTTGGCTCAAACAATTCGAGAACAATGATCTTAATGCATCCCGATTTGAGAACTAGGACCAAAACCCATGGTGGATCTGTAGCCCAGTGTGGCCCATAACAACATAGCTGCTCATACCCTTGGAGAAGATGTCCTTGCACAAGAAATCATGGATGATAATTATCTTACTGATGGCCTTAAGGAATATGATGAGTGGACCATTGAATTTAGAAAACTCAACATGGGTTCTCCTTTTGCATAGGGGGCATTTGGTAAGCTTTACAAGGGTACCTACAATAACAAGGATGTTGCAGTGAAGATCCTTGAGAGGCCAGAGAATAATATAGAGAAGGCCCAAATCCTTGAGCAACAATTCACACAGGAAGTCAATACGCTGATGACTCTAAGGCATCATAATGTGGTGAGATTCATCGAGTCTTGTAAGAAACCTGTGGTTTGGTGTATTGTGACAGAGTATGCCAAGGGGGGTTCTGTGAGGCAGTCTATGGCAAAGAGACAGAACCACCCAGTGCCTTTAAAATTAGTAGTGAAGCAAGCATTGGGTGTGGAAAGGGGCATGGAGTATCTGTAGAGTCTTGGGTTTATTCACAAGGATCTAAAGTCTAATAATCTTCTCATAGCTATGGAAAAGTCTATCAAGATTGCAGATTTTGGGGTTGCTAGAATTGAAGTGCAGACGAAAGGCATGAATCCAGAAACTGGGACGTATAGTTGGATGGAGTTGTAAGCTAGATCTTGTCCTACATTTTTATCCATTTTTTTCTTCTTTTCCCCTTTTTATTATTTTAATCATGTCCATAGTTTATGCCTATGATGACCTGCTTGCTTTTTAAAGTACTACGCTGCTTATGTCATTCCCTTACTTAGATATTGGAAACCTATGCAATTTGATGTTTCAATTCAAATTCTTTTCTAGTATGATATATATGGTTGTTTTCTAGGAATTGAATGACCGGATTGGGGTAACATGCCCATGTCACTTGTTATTCTCATGAATTTACTTTTCAGGTCCAGGTTTCCAATGTATGGTCTCACAAAAATTGCTTGGTTAGATTGGGGTTACAGACAACTTACAAGTATATCCCATAGTAGCGAGACTCGAATACAATTACGATTCGGTATGGAAAAATATGTAATGAAAAAATCCAGTATGCCTCTAATACGGAACTGTAAATATCATAGATATGAAAGTATGCATTTTGTTCCATATTCTAGAAGAAATTCAGCCTCAAGAACTCCCAATAAACCAGAAAAAATAATTCATGTTTTGAAAATTTTGCAATGTAGTTTATATTTATAGGTATTTTATCTGTTTTTAAAAATAATTTTGAGGTTTTTGGGTTTGTGGTTTTTGGGCTTATAGGTCCAGGTGTATCAAAAAAAAGTTAAAAGTAGGTTGACCATATATCATATACATATTGTACTGAAAATTCGCCTAATTTCGTACTGTTGTTTTATTTCTGTACAGTAAAGGCCAATATGGTCGAATCTTGCTACTATGGTATATCCATGCATATGTCATTTTAATTGAATGGTCAGTTTAGTTTAGTGGTACAAATTAGTACGCGTGCTGTTTATTTCACAGGTTTTGAATGGTCATATTGAGATGATGAAGTGGCATATGATCTTTTGATTATGCTGCAATTGTTGATGCCACCAATCTACTGTCTATATTGTGCTATAAAATCAGAAATATGTTATTATCATTTGATTGAAGTTAATATTTGAATTTAATTTTACATTTTACTCGGAGGAATCTTTAAAATTTCAATTCGGTAGAAAACTGATTTTTGTTACTCTGTAAAATCTTTTAATTCTGGTGTAAGTCTTTAAGTGAGACTTCTCAATTTTTTTTTTCTTTGATAATCTCACCCACCCTCACACACTTAAGCGAAGAATGGGATGTTGATGCTATCCAACTGCATAGGTGGCTGGTAACTCCAAAAGACCTGATGAGATTGAATCCTAGATCTATATGGACTTAGCACCATAGCACCTACCAATGGAGCATCCAAATGAGTTTCTTGAAATACCTCTGGAAGTAGATTAGGATACTAGTAAAATCTGCACGATTCAATCAAACTTATTTGATTTTAGCCTTTCGTATGGACATAAATTAGGATGGTGTTCCAAATGGACAAAATCAGAGTATAAACTTACCTTTCATTTATTTACTTTTATCAAATGGCCATAAACAAGGTGAATTATCTAACTGCAAAGAGAATTTAAGCATTGCTTGTAAGTTCGTATTGTTCATACACTCATTCAGAGGAAACTTTAAAGGAAGTGCTAAAACGATTATAAAGTAGTCATTTAGATCAACTTTAAACTCACTGTCTTGAAGTGAGGAAATTGTTTTTTTCTCTGAAAAGTTTTCAATCTAAAAAACCATTCACATGTGCAGACACATTTAGATACCTTTTCTTTTTTAAAATTTTATGTATGAAGTAGTCAAATCTCTATTTAATGCGAGAAGAAAGAACATATGGCTTATCATGCGTGGATAAGCCATATCTTATCTCAAGAGATTTACGATTGGAACTTAAAGACATGATTGGATCTTCTCTCATAGATTTGAGATTGCTTGTCACCATAAAATTGTAAGCTTAAAATATTTAAACATTGCATCTATGTGAAGGTAGAGAAACCAACTATTGTCATTGATTTATAGATCCAACAATCTCTCCTTGTCATCATCTCTCCAAAAATAAATTAAAAAATGAATGACTGAACAAAAAACTTATCTCTTTGATGATGCCATTTATTTTAAATATCTACAAAAATATTTGAAAGTGAGAATGCCCATATCCTTACCAAACATAGTTAATGGAGATGAATAGCCATATATCTAATAGCCATAATACACATATTCCTGCGAAATCCACTCAATGGAAATGAATAACCATGTATGAAATATCTTTGGGAGGAAATCAAATATTTCTCATGTAACACATTAAAATTATAATGAATTGTTGCATCTGAACGATGAAAAACTTGAAGTATTCCAAATATTGAAGAATGTCAAGAAGATGTGAACAAATGTCACCTCTTGTATAATAAGCTACATGAAGATATGAATCCAGCGAGCTACAGGAAGAAGCACCTGGTAACCAATATGAGTAGGTATTTCTGTATTTTAGAAGGGTGACAGGGAGTGTTACTGCAATCAAGTTGTTTTTTCATAGAGCAGGGATGCATTAATAACGACATCTTAGTCTGTTTATTTATGATGTAATACAAAATTGACCACGAAAATTATTTTAATATGTCATTTGTAACCTTCGTGACTGGTAAATAAGAGAGAGAGAGACTTTATTTAACTCCAAATTAATGACTATTAATTACATGAGTACTTGGATGAAAAATATGCTTTAAAAAAACTAGAGAATAGTCAGTCACCTCTCATCTTTTCTATTTCAAATGTGCAAAACCCTATAGCACACTACTATTATTTATATTAATTAATTTTTTTAGTTAAAATAAAAGTAAAAATTTAATAAATATTCTTTCCTTCTTCATTAAGGAAAGAAAGTTTCCTTTCAACTTCAGTTTTTTAGTTCCAAAGTCACATGGATGTCTGTTTTTTTTTTTAAATTAGGTGGTGAATTACTAATAAGGAAAACTATTATTGATTCATACATTAAAATAATTAGTTCTTATCACTTAGAATATTTTGATTATAGGTTGATTTATTACTTAAAATAATTAGTTCTTATCACTTGAGAAGCCAAATTCAATCGTTTCTTTTACATGTTTTCTTTGTTTGAGTTCAAATTCTAAGCACAAGCATATTGACATTTCCATGTATGCATATAAGTGTAAGTGAACATTTTTTTTATGTATGCCAATGGAAAAGTATAAATTAATATAAATTAATTTTAAAAGCTTTGGAAAAAAATATTCACAATCATTATTTTTATATTTTGTTTTAAAAATATAAAACAAACTCAAAATTGATTCACAAACTCAAAATTGCAATCTAAATAATGTATAAATCAAAATCTCCAATTCTATCAAGTTTAGGTTTGAGGGCCTTTTGAATTGATCTAAAAGCTCGAAATTGCAATCTAAATAATGTATAAATCAAAATCTGTAATTCTATCCATCTTCTGATTCAGACAAAGAGGGAGTTACACTATTTCTCTCTTTCAAAACTTACAATCTTTTCACCAATTTGAGAGTTCTTATAAGAAGTCATCATTAAAATAGTGAACCAACTTCAAAGAAGATTATTTTGATTATAATATCTTTATGATTCTAATTAACAATATTAATATAAAAACTTCCCTCAACTTAACTTACTTCGGCATTCCCATTCGCCCACTTAGGTGACATATCGATTGGTATTAAATATTGATTTTTTTATAAAATTATATACCCATAAAAATATAAGTAAAATGATAAAGTGCAGAATTTTCTCGATTTCTGTTAAGAATTTAAAACTGTATAATTAAAGATAAAGAAAGGCAGAAAAATTTCTACTACCAAAGATTTGTACTTCCAAATTATTTTTAATGTTTACCATACATCTATCCTGGTCTATGTAGAAACACAAAGACAAATGCAAAGTTATTAATAGTCCCCTAAAAAAATGCCATAGTTAATCAAACTATTGAATTTTCCCATGAAACTCAGTAGTGAAAAATGAATTTGCAAATCTCGCCAATCAACTAAAACATAAATGAAGAGGAAAAACAAAAGAAAAGAAACAGAAGAATTAAAACGCTATTGATATTCCATCCCAACATGATAAATCATTGTTGATATTCCATCCCAACATGATAAAGCGTTTATTCCAGCAAAACTTGAAATAGAAAGAAATTTTAGCCTGCACTAACATTACCAGAACATAATCATGCAAAATTGTTCAAATGACCTTCACATGCTCAAGGATTCTATGTGCTACTGGAAATATGCAGTATTATTGAGCACTCAAATAGAAAAATCAACATAAATTTCGACCGTTTAATTTTATTTAAGAGTTTTTACTTTTAATTTCCCAATACCAGGGGCCATGGAACTGTCTCCGTGCATCATTTCCAGAATTCTTGAGAATACAAAACTAGATTTAATTTTATATATCACAAAAAATCAATGATTCCCCTTTAAAAAGTCCAGATTCCCCATAAATTGTTGAAAATTTAAGCATACGAAACACAAAAAAAATTGTAGCCGATTAATTTTGTAAAGAATATTCTTTATCTGAAAGCATGAGGGTAAGGAAACTATGCTTACCAAAACATATTATTTGAAAAGAATACGATGATTACAATGTCGTAGCTCTGTAATCCTCATATCTTTCAGTGGACAATCCTCGAAACCCTAGCATTTCACAAGATAACTATACCTCCATAGTGAAAGGAGGTTGGTTGAGTTGGTTTTAGGTAGATAGGTGTTACACATTATTTTGGTCACTCTGATGATGACCCCATAGGCATGTGTTCAAGCTTCCAAAACAAACTTTCACATGAGGAAAATGGTTGAGTTCTTCCCCTACAAGGCACATTTTTAGAATGACGCCGCAGGTTAACAGTGGTACACAATGCATAAATCCTTTATTTCCGTAGGCTTCTCTATGCTTGGTCTGCGGGATTTCTGCATGATGCTATATAGGCAGGGTGCGGTGACGCTTGAATCTAAGAAAAGGAAGAAATTTCATGAAGTTTCTAGAAGCGGAATCTTCTAGAATGTGAGGTGGCGTCCGTATCGTTGTGATCTTACTGGCTTTTCTGATTTGGTGGGATCATCCTCATCCTAGTAACCACTTCATCTTGTCCTATATAATAATGGATTTCTCATGGAAAAGGTTAAGCAAGGTCAAGCAAGATTGAACAAAGAATAGGTTGAAGATTGTGTGAAGAATCCTGATACAATTGATGCTTGAGGTCTCTATTTGTCCATCAACCATTGCAGATTATCTTCATGCAAATTCAGAGCAAGTGTATGTGTGTGTTGGAACAAAGGACCACCAAAAGGGAACTTGTGACATCATGGAACTTGGTTGTATCTTCCACTTTTACTTAATATGATACATCGACATGTTTATTTCCCATAAAATCATTAACATTTTATTACATGACTCCTTGATCACATGTCTAGGTCTCCATTTAATCTACAATTATTGCTTTTACTTTGGCTGGTTTGTGTCATTATAGATCTGATCTCACAAGAGCACCAGAGTGAAGCAGGGACAACAAAGATATAAGGAATCGATATATAAAGGTATTCCATACACTCCTTCTTTGGTAATAAATTCAATGCTACCAACCTAGGGAAAGCGCCATGTCATGTCTGGTTTTGTTCTAGATCCAGGTGGATCTAGGGATATTAGTTTATGTTTGCATTCACCGATTTATCCAATAACAAAATTGGCGACTCCACTGGGGATATGAATTGATTGTGGTTTTTTGTTGGCCATTTTCTCTTTACCTATTTTTTTCATTTGAAATCAGTCTCTGAGTTTGTGGGAGATCCATTCAGACTCTCTGGATTTAAAAATCCACTTATATCCTTTTCCCTTTTCTCAGAATTTCTTGATTTACAAACACCTCTGCACTGTACCTTATAAATAGCTTATGGAAACCTCCAATTTCCGCACCCTGGTTGTTTGCTTCAGTGCAGGATTTCTGCACCCTATCTGTTTCTGACCCGCGAAAACTCTTGATTTCCGCACTATGATATGCTATCAACCTGCAACGACATCTGTGAAATTTCTTAGTGGGGTATTAACCTCTGTTAATGCCCAGTTTTTTCGTTAACCAACTGAAAAGGATTTTTAATACCAACATATGACTTCTTTCTAAACATTTGACTTTCTATTGATTGGTTTTCGGAGATTGAACACCTCTCTTAGTCATTTTCCAGTTTTCATTTTTGGTTTTTAACAAGAAGGGTATAATCTCTAACCTTGTATCTGAGTGCTTGTTCGATTAAAAATCTTGGATTGGATTTGAAGTTTTGGATTACGTACGTATTATGTATTGCTTGATGATTGAGAGGTTATTTCTTCATTCGCATTTTGGGAAATACTTTCTCGTCATTTTTTATTTTTTGTCTTCATTGAAAGTTTGATTTGGGTGCTTGTTGAAGGTATATATTTTGTTGGATTTCTTGTCTTTTCTCTTCTATGCCCTTGGTCTAGTCTTATAAAGGAAGAATTTGAAGTTATCCATTCTTTTTAATAATCATACATAAGAAAATTTATTTCATTTAATATAAGAGAACATTGAAGAACTTCATTGTTTATTGGTTGTTTGAAATTTTGTTCATTTAAAGAAAAAGGAAGTATATTTCGTAGCTTACATCATTTTGGAAACACCTTCTCCCTGCTATAGATAGAATTCATTGAATGAAAATTTGCATCATTCATTTCTATTTGCATATTGTTGGGTCAAGGTATTACAGAACATCAATTTCATTCCTGGCTCCCTCTTGAGTAACGACAGCCTTTAAAAATATTGCGAAAGTCTAAAATTTAACTAGTAATTTTTTCTAGGGATCTTTTACACCAACATTAGCTAGGCTAGAGATTTGGAATAAGCAGTGAGACACACTTTCAAAAGAACAAAACATACAATAGCATATTGTGATAGGGAGTGCAAAATTTCATTTGCAACATTTTGTCCTGGGAATCCCTTCTCACACAAGGGTCAAACTTGAGGTTGCATTGAGATCGGCAGAGTTACTCACCCTGCTTTGTTGATATCGGTGTAAAGATTGTGTGTATTATGGGGGTCACTTGAAGGTATACCCACAATGATGAGTGGAATATTCTCAAGTTTATTTCGGGCTAGATACCTTGCCCTTGTGCGTGGATCAGACTGTTGACTATATCCCCAGGCATCATTGTTTTTTTTGGTAGCCTTAGTTGCCTATCTTCTTAGGGTCTTACACAAGGTGACTGTGGAGGGGAAAGTCTTCACGGTACCTGGAATAGATTTTTTTCAGACTCACTCGGGCTCCTTGGAGGGTATACCCACGATTATGTGTGGTAGCTTGCACCAGGGTGTAAGTCCATTAAGCAGGCCATCAACATAACTTTTCCACGCTAGCCCAACACCTTCTTGTCTTTACTTCACGACGTTGGATTTCATCACCAACTAGTGACTTCAGGATTAGAAGCTTTTGTTTGCTTGGTTTTGATTCCTAGATTCTACTAGCGAGTGTTGTTTTCTTACATAGTTGGCCATAGATTTTTTCCGCAAAATTTTCGGTTTGGCCAACATTGACCCTCCATGTCGTTCACGTAGGATGCAAGGACTACCTCCGGAGGATCCGAAAGTTTACCAACCCTTGCTCCCTAATCCATCGGAGGACTCTCCTCAATAGAGTGAGATCCAGGACCACATACCTTCACAAGCGGAGAGAACTAACTCTTTAGAAAGTTTTCAAATCGTTTCCGATTCTTTGGATGCTTTCCTCTTACCTCCTAGATATGAGAGACGTATTCTCCGAATAAACTCGTCCAAAGAACTTGTTGTTGACACTTCTGGAATACCAACTAGAATCCTTGTTGGCCTAAAAAACGAGGATCCTTTTTGGACCACTGACATATCTCGAACTCCGACTTCTAAACGGAACCCTCCCAGCTCAGAGGCAGAGCTGAGATACCTATCATTTTTGAACCACCTGAAAAATATACTACATTTACGATAGCTTTAGATCATTTTAACAGTACAACTTTTTATTTCTTCATTGGTTCAGAGGTTGGTCCTAGCTCAACTATCCCTCTTCAGTAGGCCCATTCTGCAATGGTCCCAAACACTACGATTATCCCCACTGGGAACACGGTGGCTAGCCAACCTTCTATTGGTACACCGCGTTCGTCTAGAAAAATCTTGTCACTCCCTCTTGGGTATAATGCCTTGAAAGATTATATCCCCATTCCTACCCAAGTTCCATCCGAAGCTTCTGGAGTATTTACTCCTCCTGGGTATAATACTACTTCCAGTTCTATTCCGACACCATCCTAGTTCCTCTTTGGAGGGTCTTATCCACATTTTATAGGAGGATTCAGACCCAGTGGCTCTACCACCTTTAGAATTTCCACTCCATTATTCACTTCTGGTTATCAAATTCCTATTGGGGGATAGTATCACTCAGGGGGGAAAACTCAATTTGGAGGTCAAACCCAAATTGGGGCATCATCCTCACCTAGAGGGAAACCCCCACTCGAAGGATATAATCCACAATATGGAAAGAACATCCCTGGATCACTAGCCCAGTATTGGAATCTTCTTATTCAAGGAAATCCACAATCATCTGGGGGGAAACAACCTCAGGTTATCTCTTTTATACCCCCTCGTTCAGGCCAGTCATACCTCAGTTCTACCAATCCCATTTGGGGTTCAAACGTTCAATCTAGTGTCCCTCCACAAGGGAACATCTCCAATCAGTACAACCCTATGGGCTACATGTCTCCGCACACACGTCTGAATCTGTTAAGACCTTCGCCTCACATATAGACTACTTATGGTCCTACTGGTATACCGACGGGACTCCCTCCCCAAAGCTAACAGTATCCTCTTGTGAATAGACAATTACCTTTTTTAGCCACTTTGAATCTACCTAATTTGTTTAGAATCTTGAATGATCCTATCTTGCATTCCCCCCATTCGCCTGTGATACTAG
Source organism: Picea engelmannii (assembly GCA_009831015.1). Taxonomy (NCBI): domain Eukaryota; kingdom Viridiplantae; phylum Streptophyta; class Pinopsida; order Pinales; family Pinaceae; genus Picea; species Picea engelmannii. The sequence continues at coordinate 1,099,868 of ML787592.1, read as the reverse complement.
CCAAATTACCGTCCGACATCCCAAAATTTGACGATAAATTGGGAGAGAATCCGAACAACCATGTCATGAATTTCCACCTTTGGTGTTCATCCAACTCTTTGATGGATGATTCCATTCGGTTACGACTCTTCCAATGGAATCTCATGGGTTCGGCTGCAAAGTGGTATATAGAACTACCACGAGGTTTCTTCACCGAATTTAATACCATAGCCATGTCTTTCCTTACACACTACCAATTACCGATCCGTTATGAAACAGGAACCGAGATCCTGAGTTCCTTCAAAAAAACTAAAGCCACTCACATCTCTGATCACATTCATGAGTGGAGATGAAGACGACGTTTGATCAAACTCGATCTTCCGGATCAATTATTGGCAGAGTGGTTCACAAAATAATTCTTGAATAAGATCTCTTGTGATATTTCCATCGATGGAGTTGTCACCGAGGAATAGGCCATCAGTCGTGCTCAGTACCTCGAACTCGTTTATTCACAGATGGGTACTCTTTACGACTTACTCCCTGATGCACCTCACCCTTCTACTACTGCTACTTCAACTACCCCTACTACTTCTCATGTGGTTGATGGTGTGATTGGCACTTTCCATGCTCAACCTCAAAATACACAATTCTCTCCCACCAACCCCAAGTCTAATGCTTCTAATGTTCAAAATGCTCCGTCTCCTACTCCTCCCACCGAAAAAACATCTGAGGTTAACTCTGTTCAATCTACCCCTTCCAGAAAGAATAAATCTTAAAAAGGGAAGGGTACGAATAAGGAGGACAAAAATAACCCACACTCTGAGAAAGCCAAAACCCAACCTGCTAATGATAAGGATAAGTGAAAACCCCGATGCCCTTTCCTTATATGTGGTGATGATCACTATACGAAACATTGTCCAAGACGGGACAAGGTTACTAAGTTCCTCCAAGGGACCGTGAAACCTCCCACACCTGTCGTTTCGTCTCAACCTTTCCCTTCTCAACAGCAGGCCCAACTGGTCATCCATGACCAACCCTCTCCCTGCACTACTTCTTATGTACTCATGTGTACTGGTGATTCCAGAAAGAATGACATTACACTGACCACTCAAGCCAGAGATTATTCTTCCTCAAAGGAGAAGTTTGACGATATACCACCTTCACTAGTTCAACAAACTCCTTCGACTTCACCTCCCAATAGTCCTCTTAATCTCGAAAGACCGAGTCTCAATATAATTCTTCACCCTCCCCCAAACGGTGTTGTTCGAAAGTTTGGCTTCAATCCTCATGCATGTGCTGCCCAGAACTACAGTATTGGAGAAGATCTGGTGCAAGCACCTTCTGCAATGTCATCTCTCAAAGTCCTTCAAAGTTTCCCTGCTCAACGAAAGGCACTGCTAAAGGATATCGGTAGAATTGATCCCATGGATACAAATTTGATAATTTTTTATCTCGAAGATCACATTCTGAGACTTCCCCCTCAACTAGAATTCCAAATACAAGTTGTTGTCTCCGACAAGAACATATGTAGGACTGTTATTGATGAGGGTGCCTCCATGTGTGTAATTTCTATTGCCTGATGGAAATCCATCGACTCTCCTCCTCTTACTGAATCACATAACATGCTTAAAGCCTTCAATGGCTTTGTCTTTAAACCCTACATTGAACTTCCTTCATTGTCTATTACGTTGAAAGGAAAATCAGTCAACGTTGAATTTGAGGTCTTTGATGCACCTCTCGATTATAACCTCTTACTTGGATGTAGCTATATTGATGTGATGTGCCTCGTTGTGTCTACCCTTTTCCATGTTTTACGTTTTCCACATCAGGGAAAGGTCATCACTGTCGACCAGCTAGCCTTTTTCAACTCCGACACCCATACTAGCAACATCCTTTTTATCGTGAAGACACCTCCTCGGTATGAGAACGTTGGTGTGGGCCTACTTAAAGATTCCACTCTGATGGGAACGTTCCCGATCCCACCTCTCGATGTTCCACCTCCTTTGGTTGCCTCGATCAACATGATTTCCACCTTGGTTCACCAATTTCACCCGTCTTCCGACCTGTGGATCATACCCGAACGTGGTGATTATCTTCACTACAATGACCAAATGTATTTAAGTCCCATTGAGTCTACCTATCATGCCATTCAATCAACAACCCCTTTCACCCCCTCTCTTGGTGATTCATCTCCTGGCCTGTTCCACGTTATTTTTCCCACGGACGAGATGATTATGTCGGTTATGTCGATGGAAGATACCCCTTAGGATGATGGACATCATTGTTCCATTCTCTTCCTCGAACAACACACCATCGATAGTTACCAACGGATCTCGACCCCGTCGACCGTTTCTGTCATTTCCTCTATTCCAGAGACATCACATGACATGTTATATGAAGGGAACTTAAGTAATATTTCGCACACCATCCCCCTCGACATATCCATTAAACCTGGAGTTGTTGAAAATGTTCACATCGAAGCTTCATGATCTACTGACGAGGTTGTCGCCTATAAATCAATTTTCCAGGAGGTTCGTGATATCTTCGCTTGGAGCTATGAAGAGATGTCAAGTATTGACCCTGATATTGTTGTACACAAAATTAAGACACACCTGGGCACTAGACTTGTTCGACAGAGACTTCATCTGGTCCACCCCCGTAAAGCAACTGTTATTAAGCTTGAAGTCGAAAAACTTCTTAAAGATAGCGGCTTTAATTGATTGGATATCCAGTCTCGTTTCGAGAAACAAGAAACAAGGTATGATCCGTGTCTATGTCGATTATAGGGATATAAATCAAGCTTTCCCTAAGGACAACTTTCCCACCCCCTTCGTCGACCAGATCGTCGATGATTGTGATAGGAGTGAAATCTTCTCTTTAGTGGATGGTTTCTCCAACTATAATCAAATCAACATATTGCCCGTGGATCAACACAAAACCGCTTTTATTTGTCCTTGGGGCACCTTTGCCTACCGGAAACTACCCTTTGGTTTAAAGAATGCCGGTGTGACTTTTCAACATGACATATCTTATGATTTTCATGATATTAAGCACATTGTATAGCCATATCTAGATGACCTACTAGCGCATTCCATGCATCGTAGTGACCATCTGACGCACCTCCAAGCCATTTTCCTTCGTTGTCGGTTCTATCGTATATGCTTAAACCCACACAAATGTGTTTTCTATGTGGAGTTCGATCAACTTCTAGGTTGTATCGTGTTGCGCCAAGGGATCAGGGTCAATCCTTTGAAGGTTGAGGCGATCCTCAATCTCCCTCCTCCTTCTTCACTTCGTCAGCTTCAAAGTTTGCAAAGGAAGGCAAACTTTTTATGTCATTTCATCCCAAACTTTGCTCAATTAACGCTCGGATATACTCGACTACTCAAGAAAGGTTCTGAGTTCATATGGGATTCCACTGCCAACAAAGTTTTCGAAGCTTTAAAACTGACTTTAACTCATACCCCATTAATTTTCCCACCCAATTATAGTCGAGATTACTTCCTTTATATTGCTACTTTAGACTCTACCATTGCCATGGTTCTAGTCCAAGAAGATGATTCACATGTCATTTATTATTTGAGTCGGAGTCTCACGACTACTGAAGAAAAATACTTACATGTTGAAAAACTGGCCTTGGCAGTTGTTCAAGATGTCCAATGTTTTCATCACTATATCTTACTATGCAAGGCCAATGTGATTTCCGATTGCAACCTCATGCAACACATTCTTACATGCCAATTGCTAGGGGAAAAATACTCCAAAGGGATATTAATTCTCCAGGATTTTGACTTAGAATTCGAATGCGCTAAGTCTAAGAAATCCTTGGTGTTTTCCGAACTGATATGTGACCTTCCATGCATTGAGATAGAGAATGTAGTAGAGGATTCTTTACCTGATGAATCCCTTTTTCTGATCATTTCTGATGACCTTTGGTATGGGGATATCATTATCTCTCTCCAAACTCAGACTTTCTGGCCTGATTTGTCTAGCACTGACCATCGTCGCATACGTTACCAAGCCTGTCAGTACATTATCCTCGGTGACACTCTTTATCGCCGTGGGGTTGTCTCTATTTTTCGACGATGTCTCACCTATGATGAAGTTGAGAAATATTTGAATGACTGCCACTCAGGAGAATGTGGTGGTCACATGTTTGAGTGTGCTACTTCCCAAAAGATCTTACGAGCAGGGTATTTTTGGCCTTCTTTATTTAAAGATTGTATTACCGCCGTCCAAAAATGCCATGCTTTCCAAAATACAACAACAACATAAGATCGCATCATGCTCCTTTACACCCTGTAGTTTCCATTGGACCTTTCACGAAATGGGGCATTGATTTCATGACCTGTAACCCTCACTCGGTCGGGGGGCATGGATACATTATCGTAGCCGTGGATTATTTCACAAAATGGGCCGAGGCGATGCCTACTTTCGATAATACCGGGAAA